>LJIJ01000138.1:0-241961 GCA_001718145.1 Orchesella cincta
GTATAAACAAATTGCATAGGATGATACGATATGGTGTAAAGGCAGCCAGCTTCGGTATAAAAAAGCTTACAATGCACAAGGTGTGAGGGCTCAGGATAGAACAGGATAATGTGATTGAGTCATATATAGTCATGTTATGTTATACTTTTATGCATATCTCCGTTTGTATGATGACTGACGCTGCGCAACAACGCAGCGGATCTGCAGTAAGGATACAATTTCCGTCCATAGGTACTTATACCCTATCCTGTACTGATCGAGAAGTAACATAAGGGTATACAGATTATAAAACTGTTGTTTGGTATAAATAGGAATGACTAAAATGTACAGAAGATTGTCGGAGGGAATTAAGGCCATCGCGTCGTATAACGCTTGAAGAAATACACAAACATAAGGACATTTCCCTCCACACTCCGATATGCATATTTTTGTGTAGCTGCAGCAGCTGGGGAAAAATTTCGGATCTCATTCTCAAGTGTATGGATGGAAATGGATGGATATTATGGTTTGAAGGCAAGAACTAAAAGGTACCTTCTTCCTACCTGTGTGTTGGCTATATGCTTTTGAAATCATGCATTATAAAAAGGTAACAAAATATGATTTTCCCTTGTATGTTGTGTCGACGCGATAATGTACTTAAAAGGTACTAAAGGCATTTATGTACTGTGTAAAATGATATATAACATAACTTTATAAGTTCAGTACTACTTGAGCGAAGGAAAGGGTTCAATTCAAACATACGGTGAGATCACCTTTATATGTATGTCTACGTGAAAGATGCAATACTAAAGCACAGCGATAAGATGATGTGGTGTATGATCTGGTAGCACTGCATTAGTTTGGTAAATGAGTTTTGCATTACATAATAGTTTTATACTGCACGTTGTAGATAAAATTGTTGTTATATTTGTTTAAAGTACTTTAAATCCACATGTATGATTGTGATTTGGGTCTTTAAATGGATTTTGCAATGCAATTATCTCGCTGTATCAGTGAATCACAATGCCCCAATCTCAAACCCAATTTTACATAAGCCAGAAGCGTATAGAGCAACTAAATAAAAACAGTCCGATTCACGTCGGTCAATTTAAACACTTTAAATGACAAATTATTCATAAACAACAACGACTATCTTCTTAAAAAATTACGTTTCATTCATAGATTATCACTTTCGAATGACTAATCATAGTTTTGATTCTCGAAAACGTCAAATCTTACGTCACCCCAAATGTAAATTTACATTTGTGTACTTAACTATTAACGTGAAGGAAATTCATGAAATTAGCTTTCACGCACGTCAATTCCATGTGCATCTCCAATCGTCAACCCTAATTTCATTCATCATTATTTAACTTTCCTGCAGGTTCGAAAATGAAACTCGTTGTAGAAAGCATGTTTCCGATAAACTTGCATGGAAATGATTGATGTTTTGTTTGCAATTTGCAGTCCATTGTTACAATTTGTGAAGTACAGTCAAACTCCAAATTACCAAATACGAAGAGTATTTACAGACAAAGTTAGGAATGTCCATAAGAAAAGTTGATACAGACCACACATCACACATCTCGTTGTAGAGCAGAGTGTATTTGCCTGTAGTAGGTTCACCTCAACGAGATGTAAACAACGTAAGTACATTCCAAATTCACATGTCTGCTAGCTACGGGATGTACAATTCAGTGAAAAAAAGCCGAAAAGAAACCTTTCTACCTTGTGTATCATCCATAAAATCGCATTTTTAAATGCTAAAATTTTACGATTATTGTTCAAAGTTGACGAAAGAATAGCTCTTTATCTTTTTGATTACTTAAATCACATTGAAGTCACTGACTGTACATTAGTGTCGGTTGAGAATACTAATTTTTCGCTTGTGAATACCTCGTTCTTTATACGAATTTTGAGTCAGTAGGATACACACTGTAGGCAGGTGCACAGTCATTCATTCTGGTTAGTTAAATTAGTTGAGAATTATGGTACATTAATGAAGTTAGACGAAAGTCTCAAATAACCCAGTTTTAGAGTAAACTTTATTGAAAAGCTTTTGGCAAGGATGTGAAAGATAAGGATATTAGTCATAAAATACATACCAGTCAAGACTGAAGCAGCTGATCGTAATAATATTTACAAGAGTATTTGAACCTGCACCTTATCTGATCCATTATTGACTCTGAGTTAAATCACTTGTATACTAGACAGACTTGATATAGGGATAGCTTCTAGTTTTTGTATATTATTGATGTTGTAGACATCAACCGTCTCGTGATTTAAAATATAATCGAATTTAGTTAGTGCTAGAACTAGAAATTCTCATTTCAGAACATTTAATTGGTAACATTTCGATTGGGGATATTATAAGGTTAATCCAGATTTATAACGATCACAGGGAACGAAAGCGTTGTGTGATTGATCGATTGTTTGAAAAGTAAAACCCTGAGTTTGATAATAAAATCATTATGGACCAGAGAATGAACGAAGCACCACTAGTTGTCGTGAAGGATTTAAGGCCAGGTCTAAAGAATCTCACTATGGTCCTGATAACCCTTGAAATAGGGAAGCCAAGCACAACGAAAGACGGCCATGAAGTCAGATCAATGCGGGTCGCCGATAGAACCGGGTCAGTCAATTTATCCATATGGGACGAGCCAGGAACGCTGCTTCAACCGGGTGATATTATTCGTGTTCAAAAGGTGCATTTACAAATAATATGTCCATGTTATCTGATTCATTTCCCATGTGGTTAATAAATTATTAGTATGTGTGTGTTATTTTTTAGCATTGTTGTGAGATTGTGAGAGTTTTCATATGAATGCCCTGAAAGTTAGGCGTGATGCCTGATTGAGATGCTTCAAAATGAATGAACCTCACTCAACAATGAATGCGATATGATGATTGTTTCAATTTATGTCATGTAGATGATGAGTGGCTTTGACATTTTTCCGCTTGTTTCGTTAATTCCAGGCGTACGCTTCACTTTTCAAAAGCAGTCTGACGCTGTACATCGGGAAAGGTGGAGAAATTTATAAAGTAGGCGATTTTTGTTTGCATTTCTCTGAGACGCCGAACATGAGTGAAGAGTCATTCACAAACCCAGCCGAGCTTGCACCATCTGAAAGATCTGGTGGACCGGGAGGTCAGCAAGGAGGTCGAGGTGGTGGACCACCCTCATCAGAAGGAAAAGGAATCATGGGTTCCGGACCAATGGGTGGAGGAGGAGGTAATCGTGGAGTGGACAGGCCTGGATACGGCAACCCAGGCCCTCCCGGAGTCAACAGAATGGGCATGGGAATGAAGCACATTTTAGGAAATCATCATCACAACAACCGATAATTCCAACGATAGTAAAGGATGGTTGGTGGATTGTGTTCAACATTTAAGACTTGTAACTTCTTGACTACTCGACGAAAACATTCCCGTATTTCCTATCCTCCTTCTCCCCCTCAGATACCGATAAGTAGGCATAACCGTATGAACACATGATGAGAGACCTCTCTTCGCGCCGTAGCTTCTTGAAAGTGTACTCAGAAATAACGGGATCTTCGCAGTAAACTACCAAATCCCTGAAAATTTGTGACATTTCGATAACATTTCAATTACGTTTCTAACTCTGAATATTTATACTTTTTAGATAGTATTAATAAAACGCGTTTTTCAACGAACCGTTGTGACCAAGTTAATTATTCCATATCATATTTGGTACATAATGGTGCATTTGCGGAGGATGACAACTTTTGTATGTAATACCACTGTACCCCATAAAAATCTTATACCTCACTCACTAGGTACACTCTTTCAGTACATCCTTGCATGCATAACTATTCTTGGAAGATGAAGGTGAACTATATAGCCAAAACGCATTGTACTTTTGTACTGTATTCACTTGCTACTAGACTTGAAGTGTAGGCTGTATTTGGTTGTGGTGCAATAACATTGCGATATATGTAACGAACAGATATTTTGTATTCATTCCTGAAGATTCGGTTTGACACCAAAAACCCTACTGTTCAAGTTATTCTCTGTTTCCAGCAAAAATGTCCATTTTCGCTACCCTTTCTCGGATGCTGAAAACTTGACTGTTGATGTTGTCTTCACTTCCTTCATTCATTCAGAATAAATTTGAGTGATAGGGGAAACTAATAAATTTGCAGATTGATTGGTTTGGTTGGCAATTTGGCAGTCACTAAAGTTTGCAACACCTGGAAAGTGGAAACTAAAAAGAAAAAAACATTTATCAAACTTTTTATTGGTTCTGAATGTACTTTAAGTTTTAAACTTACCTTGGGCGATAGTCAAAATTTTAAGGATTGAATGCAAATTTGATTTGGAAGAGGTGGTGATTGAAGGTGTTGGATTGGGTGCATTATACTTGTATCCTTCCATCTTGGTTAGCAGGAACTGATAGCTACTCCAATGGTGATGTTCAACAGTTAAGAATTTAATGAAATTAGGATCTGATGAACTTAGGTTAGGTTGATGTGGTTAAAATGTGTATAGCTTAAAAATCGCTAGTATATCCGTCTCCGCGAGTAGTCTTCTGACTGGTGAATAGAATACTTTGGTGAACATTTGTGTGAATGGTATCAACTTAACTCTAGGTTAGACTATAAACATCGTTGTATTTATTATTAAAATGGCGTCATCGGTAAGTTTTCCATTTTATGATCAAATTTTTCTCGTAGAGTAGAGTTGATTAATATATGATGTGAGTTGAGGGTCAAGATAGAAGAGAACTTTTGATGTATTGAGGAGAATGAAATTTTAATGTGTCTGTATTTTATTTTTATCTAGATTTCAAACTCTGAAAATCTTCCTCCACATGTTCTGCGGAGTGTATCTAAAGAAGTTGTGTCCTTAAGTCAAGAACCGCCTGAAGGAATCCAAGTTCATATAAATCACGATGATATAACAGATATTCAAGCTACAGTTGTTGGTCCAGGTATGCAAGTTTCTTAATAGTGGTACTCGTATATATGCCAAAGACTTTCTGGCGATTTGCTAAACTCTGTTTTTATATTTCAGAGGGAACACCATACGTTGGAGGAGAATTTAAGCTGAAAATGGTACTGGGGAAGGACTTTCCTGCTGCACCACCGAAAGGATATTTTCTTACAAAAATTTTCCACCCAAATGTTGCCAGTAATGGTGAAATATGTGTGAATGCTCTTAAAAAAGACTGGAATCCGCAGCTTGGCTTGAAACACATTTTGCTGGTAAACCATAATTTATTTCGACTTTGTTAGGCTTTCGCATTTCCATAAATAAAGCGCAAGTCAAAAGTGTAATTCTTTATGTCGTTTTTCAGGTAATCAAATGCTTGTTGATTGAACCAAACCCAGAGTCAGCTCTTAACGAAGAGGCAGGAAAGCTGCTTTTGGACAACTACAATGAGTTTTTTCAAAGAGCATCACTAATGACGGAAATTCATGCCAAACCTCAAACCAGCTCCCCTACAACGACTGCTAAAAAAGCAAAAATCCGAAAGGATAAAAAGAAAACGTTGAAACGCCTGTAAGATATAAAGTTTCGTCGTAATGAATAGTGTATGATGGACACTAGTAAAACAAACTGTTGTGTGTGACGTGAAAGATGGAGCTATATAAATGAAAATGATTAACGTTTTTAACCCAAGTCTTCGTCTTCGTGACACTCAACCAACACAAACTGTCGTTTCTGTTAAGTCGGCTGTTATTTGGAATTTTGGATACAGTATGAAGTTACTAATGACATATACATAGGTACATTACGATTGCGATACAGTAAGTAAATTATTAGACGACTACATAGATGAGATAAATTTATAATTCACATAGTCTAATCTAATAATACTATTTGAAGTTTTCATGTTGTTAAAGTATGTTCTTTATCCGTAAAAGGTTATATCTTTTATACCATACCTGATGAATGCATAGTAATTTGAGTTTGTGTTGAATTTTCTTGAAACCGATTACGGTTGAGGATCCCGAACTAAAAAGTTGTAAAAGTAATCGTGCTTGTGTAAACTAATCTGAACAAGTAAAAAAAATAGCTTAAGATACACAACCTTTCTTCAGTAGCAACCTTTCTCAATGTTAAATACAATATTGCCAATGAATGATTTACAGTAGTTGTTTATTTTGAACCATTTGTTTCTTTAACCCTTGTAATCCTTTTAAAGTTTTCTTATAGCGTTGCAGGTAGTTAGGTAGCATTAATCTAATTTCTTGTGACGCTATCTTGGTTTCGAAGATTCGGTGAAACTTTCAGAGATATTTTTATTGTAATGAAACCTTATTGTGAATTTTTCATTATTGTCAGGTAGGTATGTATATTTATAGTGTATTTCTGGTACACAGAAAGAACATTGAATGTAATTGGGCACAATTAGAACGTAGTAATAATTTTGTGTAAAATATAACCTATAAAATTAAACATCCCAAAGCTCCTAGAGCAAGAGTATTTACCCAAATTCCTTCTTTTATTTGGAGTATTATAGTAACATAATATTTGTATGTGTAGTAGTGTCATTTAGCATTATTCAACTTATCATCTCTCGAAACGAAACTTCGCTATTCTTTTCAGTTATAATCTATTATGCGCAACTTGTAATTGACCATGTACAATACGCTGATACCTACTATATTCAAATGTTGCCCATCTACATAAACTTCTATGAATGAACTGTATGCTCCATTGACACAAATCGATTTCGGTATCTGGCTATAGATGTAGGGAATAACGTAAGTTTAAGCACGAGAGGGAAAGTTATTGACTGATGTATGATTGCCGTGTAAATGTCAATACACTGGTGTATGAGTTATGAATGTGATGTGATAGATAAGTTAGTCAAGACGAAGAAAATGATTACTTATCAAGTTACACAGCTTTATTTATGAATATTACACATTATCCAAGGAAAAAGATGTTTTTGTCAGATGATTCTCAATTAAAAAATGAAATAATGTGGGTTATTTACTGTATGCTAAAAGTGTGTCATTATCATTGGAAATGTTTATTCAGGTGATTTGTGTTCTTGCAATAAACAACCCTAGACTGTATCATGTTTTTCATGTTGGTTTTTATTTTGTCGACTTTATAAATCTGCTTGAGATTTGGACATGTTAACTAAAATTGTGTTTGTACGTGAAGGAATTTTATCGGGATAATCTTGCTCAGAAGTTTCTTCATCGTCAACGTGCATACTTTTGGGGAAATTAAATTCGTCAACGCTGACCACAGGGGTAACTTGCCGTGATGTTGCCCTACTTCTACTCTCATTTCTAAATATTCCAATGGCTGCTGTTCTAGTTCGCTTAGGTGGAAATGGTGGCATAGGTTTTTCATCTGGCAACTTGTCCAGGGAATCAACTGGCTCAAGTTTTGATCCTTCTGATGGAGGCTCAAGGACGTTTGCATTGTCTTCAGGAGGAGGTGGACAATTCGCAGGGCCTTCTGGAGTGGGCTCGTAAAATGATGGGGGACTAGTGTATTCAGATGGTAGAAATGAAGCAACTGCTGTTTGTGATTCTTTGCCTGACATTTTTAATCCCTTCAAGGTACGCCGAGTTGCTTTGTGTATATCAACCGCAAAGTTGAGGACTTTACGCGAAACATAGTTTTTAATGGCCACTTCAGGAATCATGAAACAACATCCTTCACTCATTATTGTTTTAAAAGGAGTACGAATGTGATACACTGGACCATACCACGATTGGGAGATTTTCTTTTAAGAAAAAAGTTCAATAAAAAGTATCAACAATCAGGACCATGATATGCATATATGCATATTATATAAGAATTTACCTTCTCTGGATGTTTAATCTTTATGTAAGCATTATAACTACATTCCAAGTCGTCAGATTCTTTAGCAGCCTGAACGTATGTCCAAATCCAGTAATTTTTCTTTACTCTTTGCATCATCACAAAGAATACATTTTCAAACGCCTGAATATAATACGGCAACCATCTTGATCCTATGAACAGTATTTACAATAATGCTTAATAGCACCTGTTTATTGAACCATTATTGTTATAGGAGAATAATTAGTACTTTGCTTTCTCGCAGACTTTGGATCATAGCTGAATTGAAACGTTGTTGGAATCGTGTCCGTTCCAGTAATTTTGTGAACAAAGTCCAAATGTCCAAGCAAGTTTTTGTAAGGTATTTCATGTCCACATGACCTCACAATGCATCTCAGGGGTCTGCCATAATTTCATGTTCATGTACATATATGAGAAATTTTAGAGAAAATGAAGAAGAGATCAGACATTTCATCCATACATTATATTATAAAAGTCCTGTTACCTAAACATGCAATTTGCTTCATGTGGTTTCATATTACACCCTTTTAATCGAAGATGCTCACATCCTTGAGAAGCATACTTGCATTGTTGCGCATAGTTAATAACAAAGTTTTCTGCAAAGAAATTTCGGGCTCCGATTAAGGCTTCTCTGCAGGTCGGACATGTCTTAACGCTTCCCTTTCTCAAGCAATTGTTGCACACAATGTGTCCGTTTGCACAACTATGGATTGGTGGCACACAAACGTTGAAACATATTGGACACTTCAACTCATCAAAGATTTTTGTAAGATTAGTTGTAGCGAAGGTCGAGCTTCCTATCGTGGAAGCATTTGAGTGTGTTCTGTAATTTGTACAGGACATGACATGAGACCATGATGGATATGAAATATGATATAGATATTCGAAAGATTTTTGATTTTGTACACAATTCAACATATACTAACTATAATAGCAAACCTTTTTGGTTTTCCAAAACAGCAGCAAAATGGACTCATCCCGATCAGAATCACAAAAATTTAGACGAAACAAATAATTTAGAAACTGCTTATTCGCTTATGATTTCTTAGGCATTGGACATTGCATAAAGCAAGACAATCCTGCTTGGACCTTGAATGAAATTTGTGGACCCTCTTTTCTTTGTCTTTGAAGTTTTGAAGTGGCTTCTACAAGCTTCTACCCTGATATTTAAAAAGTTTCCTAGACATTGAACTGTCAGTGGCCGTTAGGCATTCTCTGCTGGCATTCGGACGAGACGTCATACTGCATTTACTGCGAGTCTGCTGCATTCGTAAATTATTGAAATGAAGTAGCGAAACGCGATAGTATGTAATTTAATACTTGTTTCCTTTCATATCCGTCAGAAGCACTTGTTTTGTCCAGCAAATTAAGAAATACCCATCTCATTAAAGATGCATTACCATGATGCATCTTGGCATTGGCCATGGAGGAAATTGTATTCATGTGCAGCTGGAATCAGGAGTGATTATGATTGCATTTCATAAATCACCAACTCATAACTAACAGGTTTACTAATTACTTTTAACATCTTGTAACCTAATAGTACAAACAAAGTTCGTCATTAGTATTTGATCTACTGGCTGAAAGTGAGATGTAAAATTTTAAATTGCATACAATACTAATGACACACATTCTTATCTGCATATATAAACAAAAATTTAAAATACTTTTCTCAGTGTCATAACCAATTCACTTCTTTTGATGTCGCTTAATTAATCTATGTTTCCTGTACAGTTTTCATATTTAAAATGAAGCAGTTTTGGCGTGTCGTGGGACTTATTGTGATTATTTATATTTTAAATACCCGTTCAATTCCTATTGATAGCAATTGTGAAGGTTCGTCGTCATGTTGTGGTACCGGATTTCAACCTTGCCTGACAGTTGCTAAAAGGCAAGTTGAAGCAGATCCAAACGCATCTGCATTACAAGGTAATACTGATGAAAGTGGAAATTTAGTTAACAATGGAGGCTCGACACCAACTCAAAACGACGGCAATAATAGTAATCAGCAAGTTTCTCAAGAAACTGTGCATGAACCTTCACAAGGGACAATTAATATGAATGAAGATCCTTCAGCACAAGCTGAAAACAGTATGAACCCAACTAATAATGCTCCTAGTGAATCTGCACAAAACAATGACGCTGCGTCTCAAAGCAGCCAAGTTCCAGCAGATTCTGCACAAAACAATGACGCTGCGTCTCAAAGCAGCCAAGTTCCAGCAGATTCTGCACAAACTAGTAACACAGCAGTTACATCTGCAACTGGAAATAGTGAATCCTCGACGGAATCTGATGCTACAACTACATCTGAAGGAAATGATGTTCCAGCAGAAGCTGCACCATCCGATTTTGCAGCAGTATCTCCAAGCAGCCAGCAGGTCTGCATCTCAAGACAGTGAAACTTCGGTAGATTCTGCCCAACCCATCGGCTCCGCTAATACATCTCCAACTATGGATGTTCCGACTCAATCTAGCGACCCACCAAGTACATCTCAAAGCAATGAAACTCCAGTAGATTCTACTCAAACTAACACTGCTGTAAATTCACAACCCAGTAACGGAATGGCTGGGGGCAGTGAAACTTCAGCAGAATCTCCTCAAAGCAGCGATATTGCAGCTAATTCTCAAAGCAGTGAAGCTCCAGCTCAAACTACATCATCCAGTGAAACTTTACCAATATCTGGAAGTAGTGAAGTCTCTGGTGAAACTCCGCAGACTAGCGAAGTAACAGGGGGATCAGGAACCGGAATTAATCAAGAACAGGAAGTAAGCACTTCTCAACCTAGTGACACTACGTCTCAAAGCAGTGAAACTCCTGCAGTTCCTCCTCTGACTGTATCTGAAAGTAATCAAGCTTCTGCAGATTCTTCACAAACTAGCGAAGGTATAGTCCCATCTGAAACGATTGAAACTCCTGCAGTAACTTCACAATCTGCTAGTGACACTCAAATTGCAACTGCAACTAATGAGGCACCAACTGAAACGTCATCATCCGACGTTGCAGTATCATCTCAGACTTCCGAAACTTCTTCAGAATCGACGAGTAGCAATTCTGGCACAGTGTCTGAATCTCAAAGTCAAAGTAGCACCACTTCTGACGAATCCACTACTGTGCCTCAAAGTAGCGAATCTCCAGTGGAACCTTTACAAACGACAGAGGCTCCCAAAAACGCTGAAGGCTCCACAGACCCTACACAAGCTAACAACAATGAAGTAACTGAAAGTGGTAATGCTGCTGCTACTCCCGTAGATTCAACCTCTAATGATATTGTGCCAGCTTTAACTGGAGAAGGTCAAGAATCTGGATTAACCACTGCTGATTCAACTCATACTGAGAGTCAGACTGGGGAAACCTCTGTTGAACAAGGACACAGCATAGAAACGTCTGCAGCTTCACAAATTCCAGGAGCCACTGTAGAAAGTCAGACAACAACTAACAACCAAGCAAATGACGCTGATTTGCCAAATACAGCAACTGCCGTAGAGAATGGAGCCAGTACGCCTGCTTCTGATGCAGTACCTGAGACAACGGCAACGGAAACCTCAACGGTTGAGGATAAAACTTCAACTCAACCGATAGAGTCAGGGGTGACTGAAATTCCTTTGGTCTCAAGTAGCCCCAACACGATTGCAGAACCAACCAGCACTTCCGCTGCAACAACCCAGGAGTCAACGGAGTCAACCACAGAGCCCTTCAGCAGCAGCACATCCTCAACCTCCAGCCCATTGATAGCATCAAACTCCAGTTTTGACGTGGTTACAAATACCCGTCATCATTTTGAATCTTATGATGACCTCGTTGCTAAACTCAATCAAACATTTGAAAAATCTTATATTGAAATCACTCAAGCACTCAGTGAACTGTTGAAAAATGAAACCGTCTTCACCAACCGTACGGCGAGTGAATCAACAACACTTTCACCACTTACAACTCCTACAACTGGACGCCCAACTGTAACTCCAAAACCTGAAATTATAGCCCAAAACAGTTCTGATGGAGAAACTCCACTTTATCCTGATTCTGTTGACACCTCATTAAGTGACCTTAGTGCTCCTAGCTACTCTTCCCAGGAACCATTGGAACCGGAAGACGAGTCCTTATTTGGCACCACCACTCCAAAATACAATAGCGATGTGTTTTTACGAGGAGAAACCAGTCCTGGTTGTCTAATGGAAGATCGAGAAAGCTTTAAAAGGAACGCCTATTCGACTGTTTATTCCATGACGGATGGTAAACCAACTATGCTTTCATTTTTGGAACGGGAGACATGCGTTGGAACCTTGAGGTACTTTGAAATATTTTTTTAACCACATTAATATGCTTGGGTGAGGATTTTTTAAAACTTTTCTTATGCTTCTAAAGCAAAACTGGTCGACGTACCGTGAGAAGTCGTGGAATTTTACTCCCTCAACTTCCACTCAGACTTAAGATTGAAGCCGGCATGTATATCCAAAACAGACTTTATTTGTTTGACTCATCTCCAGGTAAGAATTGACTTGAGCATAGTTATTGTAATTTATGGTAATTTAAAATACCAGCCGGTTCAGTTTTTAAAGTGCATTGTGATGTTTAGCTCAAAAAGTTTGGAGTTTCACGTATGAGAATTCAACTCGGATATACAGTTTGAAATCCCACTCGGTGATTTCGGTTGATGCATTTTTGCAAGTTTGTGATATCTTATCGCACCCACCAAACTTCAGAGTGAAGGCCATTGCCCAGTTTTCTCTGACGGATCCTACATGCATTGTTTATGATAAGTATGCAGATTTTAAGTTGGGCAAACATTTTCTCCATAACCTCTTTTGATTTCGTTGTTAAATTTTCACGTTTTTGTATCTCAAACTTTTACGTAGAATGGGCACACCATTGCTATCCGCAAATCCATCTGAAGAGGCTGTTTCACTCGTGAATGCCATTCGGTATCTTATGGAACGGGAATTTGTCAGCCAAATAAATTCAATCTTTTCTTGGTTGGATGATTCATTTGTTAAATCAGTTTACTTGTATGGAACCAACGGTGAGCTTTACGAGTTGTATCGAGACGCTACATCCCACAACCTTTGGCCAATGGGGAAGTACAGATTAATACCTTATGAAGAATTCCCCATACCTAATGGAATGGTTTCTGGAAATTTTTGAACCATCTCTAAAATTTCCGCATCGGAATCACAAAAGTTTTACAATATCTCTCATACATAAACGGGTGTATTCTGGGAGTAGATAATTAACACGTATGCTATTTACTTTTTTCAAAACAGTGTACCAATTCAAAATTCCTGCAACCTACTGTTTGTATGAAAATTGTAGCATATATTGTAAATATAATGGTGGATCTAATATCTAGCAACTTATTTCAGTGTCAAATGTATTGAAACCCTTTTTTATTAAATGTAATGCGGAAATAGCCTTCTGCACGAAAATGAGCCGCATTCACATTTTCATGGAAGATATGTTGAAGTCATTTGGTTATTATAAGTAAAAAATAAGAATTTCATGCATTGCTAAAACAAATTAGGTCAATGTAATGAAATCAACATGTTTTATGCACCTCAAGATCAAAGATCTGATGCACTTGAAGTACTTAATGGCGAAAACGATATAATGCTGAACTTCGTAGCGTGCATACGATGAACATAAATTAGCTTCACTGCATTATAATTTGGACACCTTTATGCATAAACAAAGAATGCTCAAGAGTAGGAGTAGACCTCTGTTACCTTACCACACTACCTGTTAGCCTTAACCAAACGTCCCATTTACCTTAACCTATTCGTATACTCAGAGAGTGTAGTTATTGATTTGATTACCTAAGTATGTCCTTTTATGCTGTCGAGTCTTACAAACCAATTTGTTTAGTCTTGCATGCAGAGTATAATTGTTGTTTAGTATATGAGCACCTGCCATCCACACTTTGGTACATCATCAGCGCTTGCCATATACGGTCAGACTTTTACTATAATCTATTATCATCAAAATGTTGAAAAGGAAGGAAGTATTGATAATGACAGCTAAAGTCGATGACACTGAATAGTTAACCCTGAATTTACACTCAGAAATGCATACATTACATAACATAATATCAGTAATTACAATGCTCATGATTATATCGCTTCTGTTGATGATTTGTAAGGCATGGACAAACCAAAGCGTAACAAATCCGGTAAGGAATATTTGGATACGATGTATCGTATCGTATGTGAAACAATAAGTTATGTCACTTGGCCAGGTGGTAAGATATGACACTTGACACTGGTGGTAAAAATTTTGACGTGCAAGATTTTTTTTGTGAATGAATGTTTAGGTACAGTGTTATGTTTAATATGCAAGAAACTACGATGTACATAAATTGTAGTCTGATGCGATACAGAAGGATAATTTGGAACCTTGTTGAAAGAAAATGTGTGTGGCAAAACTTCAGACTGTGGTCGTGGTCACTTGTATGTAATGATGACTTCTGCCTCTACTCACCTTTTCACATCCTCTACCATTGCACCGGCATTTAGTAGTCCGCCACACTCTGATCTGTGATTCACTCGTCATTACTTGATCTCATTTGTCTGGATAAGGATTTTTCTGGATTGCCAAATTTTTCTCAAGCCGAAGAAGTCTAGACAAAGTTAAAAAATGGTGATAAACTTGTGGCTTATTTGGTCTGGTTTCTTGTGCATTGGCTTCATCTCAATTGTTCAGGGGCAACTTGGCCACTATGGTATTCCAAATTAAAATACGCTTCCTTACTGACAAAGTAAAAGGTAAGACCTTCGTATTAAATTTGATTTTATATCATCAATAAAGGTCCCGTCCCGTACTCCTATGAACAACCGGTTAAGACATTTCTCAAGTTGCAAAAGGACCCAAACCATGTTAAACCTACGAAACCCACCCCGGGCAACATGTTCAGTTGGTTGAACTTGCGGAATGTAGTGCGATTTCATCTCTGGACAAGGTGATTTAACAAGCCACAAATAAACTATTTTTGCCATATATGGAAATTTGTTGTTATTTTGAAAAATGTTGATGAAGACATCCGGCCGGGGTTAATAATTGCCAATTCATATCCTATAATATTCTGCTACTATTAATAACTGCATGTATGTATTTTTAGAAAAGCATATTATATAGGATATTTCCTCGAATTCGGATATCAAACCAGATAATGCTATTTGAAACCAGTTTCCTGTTTCTGCTTACAAAATTTTCACTATAAAGTGTAATCTACATACATGGAAAGGGAAGGATAAGAATGTGTACCATGAATGAATAGCTTAATTGCAGAACTATTGTGTTTTATACCGTTCCATTACGTTGAAATGTGAAATGGAATAATTCCCACGAGTGTTTCCCGTTTGCATTTTCATGTGCTTGTTGGTGAATATAAGTGGCAGTGAGTTTCATTGCATATTGCAGTGACTAATGTTTTGTTATTTAATGCTGATACCAGTTTTCTCTGAAGACTAATCTGGTTCTCTGTCGTGTTGTATTCTTTCCCGTTTACTTTGCTCTTGTTGCTCTTGCTCGTCTACATACCTTCATATGCACATCCTTCCGGCCTTTCTTCGGAAGAATAAGCGACTTCCGGGGACTTGTGTTATTTCATAAATAATTCGGAGAGACTATATAGTCTTCCTACTATTCTTCCTCCACAGTTGATTACACTTTTGAAATGTAGCCTAATCTCGTTTTATGTTTATTTTATTGGTGTGGTCCGTAGAAAGAACCCTGAGCTGGCTCAGGAGCTGAGGTTTAATGACTTGGAGTCTGTGAGAACGAGCAACTTTGATCCTGCTCGGTTGACTAAAATCGTGATACACGGGTATGCGGATGGAGCGTCGGAAGTTCAGATAGGTACATGGCTGGTGGAAATGAGAGATGCATACCTTCAACTTGCAGATGTCAATTACATTGTTGTTGACTACGCCGTCTTGGCATCTTTCTTCCTCTACTTTACCGCTGTGCCGGAAATGGTTGGCGAGAGGGTAGCGGAAATGATAATGTTTTTAAATGACAAACATGATATGGATTTGGATCCATTACATATCGTTGGATGGTCATGGGGTATACTAATATATGAAAGTTATATCATTAGACTAGTAGAATCATTAAAAAATATTGCTTACTCCTGAATGAAACATACTTTTCAAGGCGCACAGATAGCTGGATTAGCTGGTCATCGACTCGGGGGGAGAGTTGGCAGAATAACAGGAATAGGTAAACCTTGAATGTTAGTAGCTCTTTAAAAATGAATTAAAAGTTAGGTTGGTATATTCATATTCGGTTATTCGCAGATCCGGCTGGACCAACTTTCAAATACGTGGACGATGAATTTAGGCTAGATAAGTCCGACGCAAAATTCGTCGACATTGTAAGTAATGCATCACCGGTTTTAAAATAAATTTTGGTTAATTATGGGAATTCCTAGTAATTATGCTACGATATTTAGTAGTTTCAATTTCCAAGTATTATCACTTTTGATTAGATTCATGTAAATGGTGGGAAGCTACTATTGTGGGGATACTACGGACTCGAAGACTCTATTGGACATGTGGATATGTAATCCAAAACAAAAATGCTATTAAAAATTAAGCAAAAACACACAATTTGTTTTGATCATCTCATCAACTCATCATTGTAAGTTAATCACTCAATGTCCATACTTAATTGTTTTTCCTTTATCAACCTTGAATAGCTTTCCGAATGGAGGAAAAAAACAAATCGGATGCCCTGTAGAGAGAACGTTGATTTATGAGACGCTTTGGTAAGGTCCCAAAATCGTTTACCAAGACGAAAAAACTAATCAATCATCATGATATTATGTAAAAACAATCTGCGTCTTATACAATTCATCTAGGTGTTCTCATGGACGAGGTGTTCGTTACTACACCGAATCCATCACCTCACCAGTAGCATTCCCAGCATGTCGTTGCGAATCTTTTGATAAATTCGTCAGAGGTGAGTGCCTCTGCGATGATAAAAACATTGTGTATATGGGAGAGCATCTCTCCGTCAACAGGTACGTGATCTTAAGACGCTTATTTTGCGCATTTACTACGAGAGCAATAGATCCATAGTTGCTTGAAGCTGCTGCCTAATTTATAATATTATCTGATTTTCCTTTCATAATCTATATTCAGCCTACATGGGAATTACTACTTGATTACAAAAGCTAAGGAACCGTATGGCCATGGGTATGCTATGAACGTGTCATTCGTTTCGGACATTAAAGAATCAAAGAATTCTTCTTCACTCAATCCAAAAATGTCAGCTACAATCCTATATAATGGAAGCACGGAGCACTTCCTTATTCAAAACACGTACAATGCTCTGGCTAAATATCCCAATGATGATATTTTGAATATGAGCCTGGCCCTAACGAGGTCACAGATTGATAAACTGCCAAATGTAGAGATCAAGAAGACCGATGAAGATGAATCGCTGCATAACTCTACTTCGGTAGCAGACACCAAAGACGTCAGTAGTACTAGTACCGGTAGTTCTCAAATCCTTGCTAATCAAACGAATACATCACCGTCGTCGGTAGAACCTACATTGAAATCGTAGCAAGAATTATGTCAGTATAACTGACTGACCAATAAAGTATATTTGCCAGTGTGTAAATGCCATGTACGTATTATAATACGATATTTAATGAACTGTTAATAAAAATGTCTAAAAGACCAGATTGTGTATTTTTTGCATCACCCAAATTCTTCTTATTATTTGGCATACTGCATGCTAGTCTCGGGCACGCTATTCACCGTTGCACACTGAAAAAATATAAACCAGCATAGATTCTACAGCATGCAAACATGGGAAAAATTATGGCTATTATTTGCATACTGAAATGAATCATGTGAAGGAATAATTTTATATCAGTATATCAGTGCTTGTTATCTGGTTTAGCTACAGCATGTTTTTAGTATGAAAAACGGAACAAGACAAACTTTTGTTTCTGCTGTAGGGTTCTCACGTGTGTATGTATGTGGACATGATTTCTTTAATGGCTAAACTGATCGTGACAATGATAGGTAGCGATACTTTTTTACAGGAACCGGAGGACAAAACCGGAACTGGAAGGAAGGAAGAAATGAAACGGATGAGTAGTGATTTCAATCTTCCGTAGAAGAACTTCTTACACTGCACGTAATGCGAAGTATATGTGCTTTCAGAAAACGGAAAGGCTTCTATAAAATCTTAAATTAGTTCCGACCCACCCTCTTCGAATAATTGAAACTACTTCACTCATAAAACCAGATATCACGTCTACCTCCTCTTTTACCATGTTTTCTAAATTACTTTGATTGTAGTTCAGAAATGAGTGACAATGACCCGATATGTGCAGCATGCCTGCGAAACATTCACACAGCGAATCGCAGTACCACTCAACAATCCAACGCTATTTACGAGAACTTTGATAAAGAGCGACGAAGAACCAGCATAGCTTGCTTTAGCTCTAGTACCATACTTGGACTCAAGAATTTGCAAACCCTCAATACGGTACATGCATACATTCTAGTTCGTTTGAGTTCCGTATATACAAGTTTGCATAACGTTAATTAAGTATAAAACACACATAAACATGCATTATGTGCATTGCAATAGCGAAAAACTCCTTGAACTCGACACCTACAAAACAACTTTGTTCTAACAATGCTCAATTGTATAATATGCACATGTTTCTGTTTATGCGTGCATCTATGTAGATACATTTTACCATGCGTATGCCTAGATATTCGGAATTGCAGTGCTTTTCATACAGTTCCTTATTATAAAAATCTGAACAACATTCTGTCTCATTCTGCTTGATTTTAAGAATGGTCTGAATCATGGCAATAATAAGTATAGGATGAAACCCTCACTTTAGAACTTACAGAATTGTACATGGTCAGGATTGAGTTTGAATTCTGTTGAACCTCGCCGGAAATTAGGAGCTCATCATAGCACGGACAGCTCATATAATGCCACCGGCTATGAATCATCAACCGAGAGGCGCATTTGGAGTTCCTTTAAAGATGATGTTTTTCAAATCCCACCTGTCAGTCGAGGACTACCCGTCTACTTCGAATCATTAATTTTCTTCTTCTTCTCAATACTAATAGAATTAAAAACACATACATACAATATATACTAGAAGCTAATTTGGGGCAAAGTGAAAAGTTTTACCAAAACCAACAGTCGCAATGGAGAATAATTTGAGGAGGCTGTCAATATCCTGTGTTGTTCCACTTTTGGTGATCTCAGGTAATTAAATAAATCAATATTTATCTCCCCTTGAAATGTCATCACAAGCATGTTTGTTTTATCCAGGTTCTTTAGCGTCATACAGCAATGGTGCTTCCAGATTTTCAGAATTTCGTGGATGCAATGAGTCATCTCCACTGCCACTCACACAGCATGATGAAGCACCAACGGAAGCATCTTCAACATCATCATCATCATCTCCTCCAGTCCAGTCGTCCACAGCTTACTATCCTCCAAACGACTACTTCAAGCCCACCATTCTTCTTCCCAACAAACTCAACTATCCGATTCCGAGCAGTAATTCACTTGACGGAGGAAATAGAATGAATGTCATAAGTTTTGGAAACAATAGATTCACAAATGCCTATGGAGGAGATGAGATGAAAGAAGACAAAGTTCCCACAATGAGTCCAGCCGTCAGTCGATTAGCCCAATTTCGGCATAGTATGCAGTCTTACCGGAATCAAATTACTGGGAACAGGTTTTTCGAGATGAATGACAACGTTAAATTTGCTCTGTTCACAAGGTATTGTTTTTTGCATGGCAAACTCAAGCCTGGAATGTTTGAATGTTTGCTTTTCGATTTTAACGTGTATTCTTCACCTTGATGATGATTTATTTATAGAAACCATCCGTCAAACGCACAAAAGATTCAGCTTCACGATAGGAGCTCTATCGAAGCCTCTGATTTCAAGGCTGATAAACCAACCAAACTCATTATTCACGGGTTTAGCGATGTTGGGGCATTAGGCGAATGGGTGACAAACATTAAAGATGCCTACCTGGCCACTTCAGAAGCGAACGTGATCATTGCTGATTTTTCCTCCTTTGAAACTTTCCTCTTGTTCTGGACAAACTTGCCAGTTTTCGCATCAAAGCGAATTGCTGATCTTGTCACTTTCCTGGAATTGACGGCTGGGGCACCAAGGGAGAGCTTTCATCTAATTGCCAGATCATGGGGAACTCACGGTATGTGTAATATTACAACTTCCGAGAATTATCATGCCAAATGCATTTTCTTGTTTGCTTAATGAAACTCGGATGCCTATATGCACTTCCTGTCATATCATTACCAAGTATGGAAATTGAGAGTTGTTTTTATCGCTAACGTTGAACTTGCTATAATTCCCACGCTCGGTCAAAATCCTGATGACTGTCTTCTCCTCTAAATTAGCTCACTCTTACCTCGTATATTTTCACAGTTCGTTAATTTCCTAGTAAATTATTACTCACGCTCAACTGCATTCTTGCAAATTTTCCAGTGGCTGGGGTTACTGGCAGACTTTTGCAAGGCAGAGTTGGACGAATTACTGGACTTGAGCCGGAAGCCAGAGTTTATGGATCTGTTTTACCGGACTATAAGCTCATTTCATCGGATGCTCAATTTGTAGATGTGAGTCTTGCTCTTTAAATACGCTCTATTTGCATTCCTGATTTAGGAAATTAGTAGAAAGATGACTCATCATGGCGTGAAATTCCTTTCTCGTAATTGATACATAGATTGTTCATGTCAATGGTCGACGATACTTCTTCCATGGGTCAAGATTCGGGCTAACTCCACCGTCGGGGCATGTTGATATTTATCCAAACTACTCGGAAAGGAGCTCTGGATGTGCAACACAGTATGGCAGACAGTCTGGTGATACCGGAAGGCTTCAAGGTAATGATTTGCATAGTTATGTGATGCTGAAGTTGCCATTTTAATTAATTATATTAGAATTAAATGATTTGACTTCATTTATAGCTGGATTTTGTCAACGAGGTCGCGGAGTGACATATTTCACTGATAGCATTAAATACCCACAATCGCATCAGATGTGTCAATGCCCTTCGTTCACACAGTACAAGTCAGGAAACTGTGGTTGCGTGAAAGAGAACTCGAATCATTATCTGGGAGAATATCTTTCCAATAAGTATGACTGCCATTACGTCGTAATCTTGAAGCTTCTTTAAGAAGCAACATGTAAATTAATGTTTCTACCAATTTTCTTTTGCAGAACTCGAGGAGTATTCCAGCTCACCAAAACCAACATCCAAAATCCAGCCGCAACTTGGCTCCGCTATTTCAGGATGTTTCATTAATTAACAGATTTTGCTTACTATATACATTTACCACTTACAGAATAGGTGTGTGTATGTAATCTTCCAATGTGATCTTCTAGTGAAAGGCTGCTATTTAGTATAGTATTTTTAAGTGTTAAGTTAACTCTAAGTGCATTTTTACTGTTATGGCTGTTTGTAGTTCTGATAATTACTACTGAGTATTTGTGTGTACCTGATATTTATGAAAATAAAGTAAATCTATGAATAAACCTGTTCAACGACACAGTATCACAATGCCCCTTAGATTGCTTAAAAATAGACATTAAAGACCTTTGAGAACCATAATACCTTACAATAATTAACGCAGTTCCATGTGACTATAACACTTGCTCATTATTTCAACAGGAATTGACGGATCTACATAGTACCTAAACATATATACAACCCCAGGAACCTTGTCATCTGGAATAGTTTTAAAACATGCAAACAATACGAGTCTCATCAATTCGCAAGTAGTTTAGGCAGTCCTAAGCCAATTAATCAGTGATTGATGTGATTGGTGGTCTTAAAACAGTCAGTTGTCATTGTCATACCCAAAAAAGTTAACATTTCTTATTGTTAGAATCATCCAAAACGTTTAATTTAATTTCAAACAACAAAAAACATTAAGACCAATTGCTAATAACCATACATTACAAACAATATAATTTAAAACACACATGACCAATAATTGATTGTAATGTCTTAAAGTACAGGTACTCTTACACACTCGTTTTGTGCTACGTGGAATTTATATACATATTATATTCTACCTCAATAAAGGTTCTTTTTATTAATGCTTGAGATCTATTGCAGTTATCATAACCATTCGCAAAAATATTGAACTCAAGTAACTGAATAACTCAACAAAAAAACAGTATCGGGCAAGAATAACACAATATTCTATATAAATACGAATCCGATTGTTGGTTTACTGAAAAAATTTAGAAATATACAATTTTGTACGGGTACACGGATAGTTTTCTTTCAAAATTCGTTCTCTCGAGGAGGGCCATAATCTTCTGAAATCATATTCAGTTCAGGTTTATAATATTTTTATTCGGTATAGAGATCATTTGTGAATGACGAGCTGCTGCTGCTACTTCCGCCCCCATTGCCGCTACTACTTGTGCTTTGTGTGGGACGTAAAACAAATTTTGTGAGTCGGTTCGGTCCAATTTCACTGATGAAGATAGTCTGTCCATCCCTCGCCACAGCAATGTCATGAGGGGAAATAAAGGATCGTTTGGATGTCCATGTGTCAAAGACTTGACTTGTTTTCCAGTCTATCGTCAACCCCTGTGTTTCTGCTGGAGACGAGCCTGCCCCATTAACTCCATACAATCTTCCGTCCGCTATTCATTCAAAACATCAAACGAAACCGTAAACTTTTTCTCTTTTTCATAGCATTATATACATTATGTACCTCAATCAGTTATTCACAACATGCAAGGTAGCTTTGTCTTACGTGAGTAAGCAATCCCGAAAATCCTCCCAATGTAGAATCCATTCGTGACAGACACGATCTCTCCAAATTGCTGAGGATTAGTGAGACCAGCGTTGATACACAGGATTCGCCTGTGCTCCCTGTCAGCAATGCACAAAACATCTTCCTCCTCGATCAGGGCCAAGCTATGAGGTATGGCCAGAGCAGATCCTTTCCCTTCCATCCAAATCCAACCTATTTGATATGACGTGAGCCAAGCCAAAAAAACAACAAGAGAAACATGAGATTTTGTGAACAAAGAGGGGAGAAAATATATATCAAATTCGTTTAAATCAACGTCCAACCAAACTCTCTCACAAATATACTGTTTCCAGCTTTCTCTTCAAGAAAACTCATAATGTGATAACTGCTTTTTATCATAAACAGTCTGTATTTCTTATGCTGGCATGTTTTATGTATGGTGGACACGGTGCTACCATGTTTAGCAACCAAGAGAAAGATGGGAAAGCAGTGATCTCGTTAAAAATTCATCAGAGCGTAATCCACCGTAAAGCATCTGGAATAGCAAGGAATTTTTCAAGTATGCTCCTCTCCGGACAGCTTAAGCATAAGCCACTCAATCCGATACTTACTTTGTGCTGGGGAAAGAAAACAACTTTTTTAATCTCAAGACGGAAGTCACGATGTGTGAGGAAGCAACAGAAAATCACGAATGTTTATACCTAAACAACATGCCTTTGCTCGTGCTGAACTACTTTAATTTTAAGGGAACATCAATAGAAAACTTTGGCAAACAAAAGTGGAAACCACGCATCATTATTATAAGCAGCTGCTACAACACTGTGATGGATGGGTATGAAAACAAGTTTTCTTTTGTGATAAGAACACCAGAAAAAATGTACAATTCTACAAAACAGTCATTTTGTTTGTTGTTCACTTCTGCTGAACAGGAAACATGCATAGCGAAAAGTTATTGTTAGAAAGCTTGAGCTTCATCTTGTCAGATTTCACGGTAAAGAAATCTTGGTGAAAGTTTGGAAAAGTTGTGGATACTTTTAGGTATAATGAGAAAATGGTGACGATATGCTGACTACATTTCCCAGATTTTTTCCTCTTTTGTTAAGAAACCATTTTCACGGAAAATGCATGCGTTTTGGCATGACACATCTCCGACATATTTCCATCCATTTCAAAAGAAAAAAACTGTATGTGAATCGGAGTAGTGGAGTTGTAAGTTGGGAAAATGATTTTCCATTGTCATTCTTCTTCACCGTTTTCTTCAATTTACTTATGCAAAAATCTTGTGTACCTACATATCTTAAAAGGCTTCCACAAAGTGAGTGTATACGAGTCATTCTGCTATTTTTGGAAGCAATCTTGTCAAGTTATACAACCTTTTATTTGAGTAATATCACATCACATAGTTTCAACAATGGAAGCCTTCCAAACCAAGGACTTTATCAATGTTTGCTTTCACGCGTCGTGTGGGGTATTGTGTGTTTGAATCCGAAACGTCTAGAAAACATACGAATGTCTCATTGAAATACTAATGTGCTCAGTATTCCCCACGTTGTTGCTGTTAGCTGTTGTTGAATATTTTCTTGAGGGGGAGAGAGTGGGATAAAAGGCAAAGGAAAATGGAATCATGCATTTTTAAAATCCAGTTAGCTTCAAACTGCCAAACAAGGAGAAATCGTTTCCCTCTCTGGAGAAGTTACTAGCGGGAGCAAATACCAAAAATACTTTCTCCCATGTTTATGCTGCACATTCCATTTCCTTTCACAGAATGTGTGCCCAAACCAGCTCTTCTTTAATTCGTCCACCATTTTCGCACATACTTTGTAGAGGATTTCATGACTCGTTTTTTCTGCTCATTTTATTGGAAAATGTGAGGCATTTATGACCACAACTATGTGATCGAATTGGTATTTGCTACAAGGGATCTGATAGAGAAATCGATATTTTACACAAAAAATTGTCTAGAGGGGAATAAAAATACATTCAATTCCAGGCGATACATCGATAAACCAAGCCAATAACAGTTTTCCTTATGTAATAAAATTCCTTTAGGGCATTGCTTCACACACATGCTGTGTGAAACGGCAGCCTTTTCACAGAGAAGGAGCATATAAGAGTCTCTCAGGAGAAAGCCTTCAATTTTGTCTTGCCCTGCTTGATTCGTTTGGGTAGAAGCAGAGCAGCTTAAAAGTTAACGATAAGTAAATATTGCAGGAAGGACGAAAAAATGGTTGCAAGCAAGTAAACATCATGAGAGTCTAGTGGAAAATCAAATAAAAATGGGCATTTATTACGACAGTCTCTGAAAGCACCCTTCTGCTTTCTCTGCCCTTCTAACTAAAAAATAATACTTCAAAATGTCAGGCGAAACGAATAAAAATGATTACGCCCAAAGATATAAGTTAGAAAGAGGGTGTAATTATAGTATGAAGGAGTTGAGAGAACGACAAGAAGAGTCTTCAAAGTTTTATGTGCAAACACTAAGAACTTTAATGAGAAGGAGAACTAAAAGCTATCGTACGTTGCGATACAGCCGATGGAATGTGAGATAGGGTGAACTGCGATGGATTATTGTCGACATTTACTTCGGCACGACAATATTTGCTTTTGGTGTTTGTGTTGAAAGTAAACTTCTCACGAATTAAATTAACTGGGCCTTTGTGATATGAAAATGCACACTTTCACAAGACAAACGAAAACTTCAAATAATGAACATATAGCTTGAGAACGGCGTAACAAAGGTCAACAGAAATGTAATACTGTATGCATCAGATATCATCAAGAATAATGTCAAAGTTTGGTTGGACTATAACTTTGAAGGAAGTATGAGAACCTGAACGGATGCATTATATATATGTGGAATGCCTTTCAATTCAAAAGCTCTTTACCTTCATCTCCGAATTTGGCGAGGAATTTTCCATCCTTGTCGAATTTCATGATACGGCTGTTACAGTAGCCATCTGCGACAAAGATGGTACCTGTCGAGGAAACGGCGACATCGGTTGGCTTACAGAGATGACTGGTGCTGGTTCCTGGGGTGAATGCTTGACCAAGAGTCAGTGATGGCTTTTCTGCTCCAGGTAAGAACTGACATGGGGCATTTAGAAAAGTGATTGTAGAAATATATCAAGTTTGTATGCAATTGAAGCAATGTTAAGGCTAACAAGTCATTTATTTATATATTTATGCTAATATGCGGAAGAATATTTGATTAAGCTTACCTTGAAAACTTGGTGCATTGCAACATCAGTCAGCCTAGCACATTACAAACATTTAATCAGCTTATTGTATTTATTCTTCGACAATAAATAATTATACTTGAACCTATGACAGAAATGAATGAGCTATCTGAACCTGTACTTACCATATATTATTTTCGTGATCAATTGTTATTCCATGTGGCATATAAAATATACCACCACCCCAAGATGCCAAAAGTTGACCAGATTTGGAATCGAGAACCACAATTGTGTCCTCGTCGATTGGACCTTCGTCTTCTCGAAGATAATGATTTGTCTCATTGAATGATCTGGAAGTTTTTAAAATGCCATCTATACCATTCATGCTATATACTAATGGCTAAAGCATTAATTATCATGTTTCAACTTTCAGATGGAGTGGATTACGCCCCGTTGCTTTTAATGTTCAAGTATTTTATTTAAAAACTCATTCTCAGTCTTACCCGAAATCCCAAATGACTGTTCCACGGTGAAACACAACCGGGTTTCCAGACTTGTCTACATCAACCCCGGATATTTGCCCGAGATCATATTCTTCAATGGGCCAACCCTCTACTTCAACGGGGTGAGAAGATGTTTCGGCAATCTGAAAAATAATAGGGAATATTCACTTGTAAAAAAGCGAAACCAAACTGACCTGACTGCTATCAAGCTTCCTCCATTATTATTATATGCATTATTACGATCGCCCCATTTCATTTTATGAGATTTTTCTTCTCATTTTTCTCTAAAGCTCATATCATCCCATCTCCACTTTTCCTCTTCAACTTTCATAATTAACCGTTTTACCGTTTCTCATAAGCAACTTCTCTGCCTCCACAAAAAACTATAAATAATCATTACCAACCTAAACTTTCTCCTCATTCCATTATTCAGACCCATTCCATCTAACTGGTAACTCGCACGTCTGCAATTCTTAACTACTTTTTATTATTCTCTTCAACAACAAACAATTCAGGAGGAAACAACTCCCAGGCTGCCGTTCTGTCATCTCCATCTTCCCATTTTATGATTACAACACATTACACATTCATATTACAAGCTGGAGCTGGGGAGCACTAAAAGCGCTTTTCACACACGTACCTCTCTCGTCTAGCACGCAACCCATCTACTTTATGCTTCTTGTCATCTCACAAAAAATACTCGAACCATCCGGTATCTCCTCGCTTCCTCATTTACTGTGGACCCCTGATTTTTCGTAATCTTTTCAGGCAGAAAATTTCCCTTCTTTCATTTTTCTACTCAGGCTAAGAACGTAGCGGATGGACACATCACATAACAAACTTTCTCCTTCTTATGATCATCCATATAAAGTGGTATGATGCCATATTGTCATATATCTGGTGAACGTACGAACCTAATTTTAGAATGAAAATGGCTTGCTACTTTGATCACCAGCATGGAACATTTTGTCTCCTCGTCCCATTAATGAAGTTTTTTTATAAGAAGGCATTCTCTTCTACTGCTTACTCTCATTCAAGTCTAGTATTTGCTTCCCATGTTTGTTTCCGGCTCCGGAAAAATAGCTTGGGAAAGTGGAAATGATGCAGACTCATTGAGAAACTGCCTTGAAGGAGCGGGGAAGGAGAAAGGAAACTTTTCTTTTAATCCCATATGCTGTTATCATGACCAAGCACTTTTATACCTATTACATGTGTACTTAAGTGAAGTAATTCCAACTAACGACTTAGCGGAAGGACCTCACATCAACATCATCAGTGGAACGAGCTAACAATACAAAAAAACTTGAGCGCATTGAATTTCAGCCATCTAAAATTTGAAGACAAAACCATAACCCTTATTGATGGTGATAGGGAAAGACAAGGCGAAAAATTAAGAGAATGGAAGGAAATGAAATTCTCTCCAGTAGTCTTTCTTCTTTCATTTCATTCTCCTCTTGTTTCACCGTCACCGTCATCACGATCTCTCGAAAAAGGAGAAATTTAAGTCGGCAAAGAAGAAATAGGATATACGTATGATAGTGTAACGTAATGTCCGTCCTTTCGTGAAATGATATTTTTGTGTGTGATGAGAAGAGAAAGATCAGAAAAGCTTGGAGGGTGAAGCTTGAAAGGCATGCCACGAATTCCAATGACATCAACCACGACCACGCCAGAGATTTCTTACTTATCTCCCGTTTCCATCCTACCAAACCTCATATAATGGATAGATAGATAGAGACCTAGCAAGGTAGCAGTAGCAGCAAGGTATGCACATTACGTTTAACGAGTGACGCAAATGTGCTTTCACGATCACGTGTAATAAAATTCTTTCAGGGATTTACTCGCAAGCTGCTGGCTCAGTACTTGATTTTATTT
Organism: Orchesella cincta; assembly: GCA_001718145.1. Classification (NCBI taxonomy): domain Eukaryota; kingdom Metazoa; phylum Arthropoda; class Collembola; order Entomobryomorpha; family Orchesellidae; genus Orchesella; species Orchesella cincta. The sequence continues at coordinate 28,135 of LJIJ01000138.1, forward strand.
CTTTGTGTGTTGTTGTCTCAATGAGATCATCATATCAAAAGAATTGCTATTATTGTATTACTAGACCTTTGGTGGATGGATAGCCGGTAGTGAAATAAAGAAACAAAAGAATTGCTATTCTACGTTTCTATATAATAAATCTCTCATTCACGCTTCAATGGAATGAAACACTTGCTTTCATATAACGATAGATTTGTTGAATGCCGTCGAAACCAGATGCATGACAATGTAAACGGTATGGTATGATGCAGTATTTTTGATCTATGAAATATCACCATTAATTAAACTTTACCTTTTCATCAAATCGGCGTTTAAGCAAAGCTCGAACATTTTCTTCAGCCTGATTATTACTTGAGGTGCTTGGGACGTGCGAAGGTTGATGTGAGGTGACAGGACTCGTTGTGGCCTGACTTGTGGCGACAGCAAGGAAAAAGATAAGACAGGAAGCCACAGAAGCCACCATAGCTAGACACTCGTTTCCTCTCACATACCCCATTTTAAAATGGATTTGTGTCTCTGTAAGTACTTTTCTCAACTGGAGAAGCTATGAGATGTGCTGGCTCACTCACTTGATGCTGACCACCCACGCAAATAAATCTATGCACAATGTACACTTGTGCTTAAAATTGGAATGCTAATGTCTTTCTATAGCGTGCTAAAAGATATTTAGCAGAAAGTTTTTATTACAATGAATATAGCTCCTCGTAGCCCCGTCAGCTACTGTCTGATAAAAAAAATCGTTTGTTCTGCTGAACAAACACAGAATGGTGTGGTGAGTCAGGTGAGTGTCCCCTTGTAACTTTTAATATTCACAGAAGCTATAGTAATGTTGCACAGCCGGTGCCACAAAATGATGACGATGGTAATGATGATGATGGTGATATCACAATCACACTTTTCAATTCATTCGAACAATGTAATAAAAACTCAATTTAATTGTGAGAACAGCTGCCGCATAGTGTTTCCAGGAATTTTTATATTCTGATATCAACTTTCCTTTCGCATTGTGCGTTGTTTCATCTAAAAGGAGACAATTTTATTACCACTTTAATATTTTTATAGTTCTCAATCCCATAAATTCAGCAAGTTTTCCTCATAAATATAGCATTTATACAGGTTTTTAAAATCTGATTTATTGTATATGTTGTTCACAATGGGCGAAAAGTTCTTTTTTCAATATGGAATCTCGATACACAATTATCTCAAATGGAATCGTCCTCGTATATCTTGTTCCTTCACTCAATTTAAAGTAAGTAGCTTTTCTCCCATTGCCAAAAACTGCGAGGAAAAGTATTAAATCAAAAAATGGGAAATTGTTTTTTGCCCTTGCAAGTCAAGGCTTCAGAGTGAGTGGGTAGTAGAAAGGAAAGCTGGGAGAGTACTCAGTTTTGTTATTTCCGTAAAATACGTAATAATTCTTATAAAAAGGTTTTCTGTGCTGGAGCAACAGCAGCAGTAATGTTGAAGGAATGGAATGGATGTGGATGATGATGCTAATATATTATGGAGCAATCTGTTCAGCGAGGAACGTGCTCCTTGCTGTGCTCAAGATATTTGTCTAATTTGCAAAAATTTTGTTGTCTGTATCTCAACAACAACTGCCTCTATTTCTTGTTATTATATAGCATGCTCTGCTCTTCAGTCTTTGTTCTAGTTCTGAGAAAATTCAGTCTGATGAAGTGTATGTATACCTGTTCGTCGAGTGGATTTAGAGGAAGAATGCACTCTTTTGGTAGCTTCAAAGGGGAGAAACTGGAGTGTTTCTGAATGCAATAAAACTGTATCGTTGTAATATGGAAAATAAAGTGGCTGTTGTGTTGTTTCAACTTCCTCTCTACACAAGTCTGCTGGAGAGAAATATATGTAGTTGAAGTTGCTGTCGTTTAGAAAATTGATGTGGTTCCCTTCCACATTTCAGCATGAATGGATGATGGTCGGTTGGATGGATGGATTATGTGTGTGTCTCCAGCTTGTTGTGAGCTTGAGATGGATGAATGAATGGAAATTTTCTTTCCTGTACCCAGATTTTTGGAGGATGAAACAGGAAGAACCTCTCTACTACTGCTGCTTCTCAGCTCTTTTAGTCACAATGAACAACCAACATCAAATAGTAACAACGATAGACCACACAATGGCACACACTATTGCTGCTGCTATCCCTTATTCTATTCTAGAGCAAAGATCGAGAGAGTGTAAAATTTTGTGACAGCTGTTGACTATTGCTTTCCAACGACTGCTGCTCCTGCTGCTAGTGAAAGGTAGCAAAAAAACCTGATGATGATGATGATGATGACGCTCGCGAGCGACTAGTAAAACCAAAACTACGAAGCCAGTTCAGTTTCCATCCATACAATGCAATGTGGTAGAGAACTCCAAGAGAAAAACTCTTCTGCCTTCCATATGCGACCAAACAGAAATGGGAGAAAGGAGATATGAACATGCACACACAAAGTGTAATATATAGTATTCACAAGTAAAATACTCAACCAACTAAGTATTTTCTCTTGCTCCCAGCTCCACTTCTACTCAGTCAAATCCTTAAACATTGGCTCTTACGTACACAAAACTAGAGAAAATACAAAGCAACGCTAACGTTCCTGTTTCTCTCCAGCCAGTTCCTTTTATCCCTCAACCATCCATCCATCCACGTAAGTTGGTTTGGTGCACGCGTATCTCGAAAGCCTTCACAATTTTCCCCATCTCTGCTGGTGGCAATGTTTCCTCACAGAATATAAAAACTACATTATACTTCTTATATAGTATGTATGGTTTCAGAGGTACATAATACAAGAGTTCGTAATGCCCTCATAATAATATAAAACTAACAATTTTCCCTTTTTCTTTCTCAACTTTGGGTATATCCAAAATCCCATTTCTGGAGAAGTAATATTATGCATGTGTGCTGTAGATGTATGTGCCTCTCTGACTTTTTGGGGAAAGAAGTAAAAGTACCCGTATCACGGCGAAGCCTATAACATTACGTTACACATTGAAAATAAGACACTTCTCTTCTTCCTTCGTTCTCTCTCTTGTATCATTTCTATTCGCCCCTTCCTACCCACATATATGTTATAAATATGGGATGCATAGAATACCCACGTACTTCCATTTGTTCCAATGGCCTTTCACCGTTTCATATTATATGAATGTGAATATGTAATGTCCTCCCAGACTCTGCGTTGTTACCTTTCATAAAAAGAAAAGTGAGAGAGAGGAAAAAATAAGTCAGCCTGGCTTGGGAAACTCTGTGGAGAAAGTAGTGGGGACAAAGACATACTTTTATGTAATGCCAGATGAGCTTGACTTTATTATGGGAATATAAAATGTAGACACAATTCTTTTTCTAGGATAAACGTAGCGAGAGAATAGATTTAGGAGGTTTTCTCGATTCAATCCCATATCAGTTTTTGACCCTTTTCTTGTAATGTAGTGAATATGTTTCCATTTCCTATTTAACGATACAATAGAAAGGAAGTTTGGGTTCAGATAATGATTTTTGGGTTGTGCTTGAGCTTATTTTTTGGTCACCAAATGCCAAATAATGGTACGGATTTAGCACAAAATTAAATTCTTGCATGAATTCAACCAGCATGTGAAAACAATGTAAAGCATATGTGTAATAATATTCATACCACATCCAACAAAATGTAATCAAATCAATACCATAATATTCTTTTGGTTGATTCGATAAGAAAGAGTTTGGAATTTCTAGGTAAACATTACGGTGTGAATGAAGAAAGACAGGGATTGATTGATTTACAAACATACAAGTTCATAAAGAAAAGGTTGGTTGGATAGTTTCACAATGTGGGCAATTACCAGCAGCGTTCCTATTCTATTCACTAACAATTCCTTTTCACAATCTCTCCTTTTCTCCGACAGAGAATGAATGGTATAAAAAAGGAAAAAGATAAATTCATTGACGTCCGTTTTCCACACGTCTGTTCGATGAAAGTGACTCTGAAAATGTGTAGTAGTGTGTAGTATATAACAGAACTCTTTTATGCTGTTTTGTTGCTTTCCCTATTAATTCTTCAGCTTTCTCGATGTATATTTTTGGCATGGGATCAGCAAGAATTGAACTGAAAGTGGTTTGGCTAGTAGTTAGTAAATACAGCATGGGCTTCTTTAATGTACCTTTTCGTGCCAGATGTCGAATATTATGTGCTTACTTGTTGTGGGCGTATATGATGATGATGATTATAGCAATGCCATTACAATGTCATACTATTGAGTTGGGTGAACAACGCAGAAGGACGAGTAAAAGTACTTGATGTGAATATTTTTAGCCTTTTCGTAATCGATACAACCAAAAAATGACATCCTTATCGCCAGGTGGTTTAGCTGTTTTTCTGAAGTTTTGACAGATTTTGGACTGTGAAAAGGCTAAAAATAAACGCAAAAATGTGGAACTTTTGGGATTCAACTTTCTGCGTTGTTTTGTTGTCTTTGCGATTCCACCTGAATTTTGACTTGATATTCCAGAACAAAAAAAAGTTTTTGCTACGAAAACAAGTCTGAATTATAAAAAACAGTGGGTGTAGTGTTCATGATACTGGGAAAGTGGCTTGTAATTTTTTTATTTCCTCTTCGTTTGTAATAATTTTCACTCCTCTGGCAAGAATTAAATAAATGATGGCAATGTGACCATTTGTTTATGACTCAGTTTGTTGAAAGTATACCAAACAATTTATTGTATTCGCTGAGTCTCTTTCCACTGCTTTTTCTGCTAGTGTCCATAATACCCACCCAAGTATTCATGATGTATATAAGGTCCGGCTTTCTCTTTTTAAATAGTAAATGAACCCTAATAGAAGTTACGTGGATGAGAGCCCTTTTATAAATGAACGAGAATGGCTCATGATTCATTTGACCTAATAAAAAAATGTTGGTGGGACGTGCACAAAAGCTCAGCCAAAAGGCTTTTCATTCTCTCTGGGCTCATGGCGAGAGCCATTTGTTAAAACTGTCTCAGCCAAGCTTGGCTTTGGGATAAAATGACTTTTTAGAATTCATACGACATTTCACTTCATTTTAATTGGATTTACTTTACAGACTCACTCTCCAGCCAGGACGAGGGAAAGAAAAGCTTAAGCTGTAAACGCTACAAGCAAGCAACAACTGAACTACAAAATAGAGAACATTACTTGAATGTAAAATACCATTATCATACATTTTTCTACCTTCATTCCTTCTTCCTCTGAAACATTCGTGGATAGAAACATATAAGTGTATTTTATGACGCTTTCTCAACGAATGCTTGGTGTCCGTGAAAGTCCCCGATGCTTACACTCTCAAGTGAGCCAACGCCATGTCATGGTCTATTCGTTATAAGCCCTAGCCTTCAGCCTATAACCTACCCACACACGTACATAAAGTTTTTACTGGGTGTTCATCCATAAGTGCTGCCCTGTGTTTTTGTTTTCATTTCATCTCTTGCTGTTGCTCCTTTTGTCTTTTGAAGGAGATACACAATATTTTCTATTATTTGTAATAAAAAATGCTCGGCAAAAGGAAAAGAATGAGATATTAGGGAGAGCAAAAGTGTACCATCTACAGCTCTCAGGACGACCGTAAATTATTCCAGATGAGATCAGAGGCTTTTCGTGGTTTAGTGGGTAGCTCTCCAGAGTGTGTGGCTCTTGGAGTCTGAAAAGATGTACAACTGAATGTAACATGTATGAAGGGAAAGATAACAATTATGGAATGTAGAACGAAACGTATAGTCGGAGGACATGGAGACATTCGAGTGCATGTATATATGATGAGATGCCGTATAAAATAGAGGAAGAAATAATATTCTATTATTTTTAAGTCCGTACCTTCCAAACTATTATTTTTGATGACACTCGTGATAACAAATGACCTTGGTTAAACGAAAGATCTACGCAGTGTGTGTATGTTGCTCAGAAAATAGGGGAAGGTAAAATAAAAATAAGAGCCTGCGGTTTGATTGAAAAAATAGTCATCTAAGCGTGTATCTTGTTTTATGTTGGATGTATTAGCATGCACTGTAACACTTTCAAAGCTCTATGTATGATGCTCATTTGTTGTAGTTGATATTTCTCATAAATAAAATATTGCACTCATGACATTCTTATTTTTATTTCCGGTGAAAGCATCAAAAGAAATTGTCGACAATGTGATGAGACGGAAAGCGGAAGGAAATGCGGATGTAATAGAACTGTCCACGTGAAATAATATTTTTTCTCACAAAAGCTTAAACCATTCCACATTATACTGTGGTAGAACGGAAAGCATGAATGTTTACAACAGTTTTATTTCGACTTAAGAATTCCAGTCACAGTGAATGAGAAATGCCAAATAGGATGGATATTGTAACCCTCGTGAACGTGCAAAATAAAATTTATGCCAATTTGGTGAATTCCTCTGGAATTTTGTTTGGAATTTCAATGAATCTCCTGCTGCTAAAATTGGAAAAAAGGGGTAATGCTATTATAGGACATGAATAACAAAGACATGAACTCTAAAAAAGGAAATATTCAGAAAAAGCATACTGTATTCTAATCCTCCTTACAAGACACGCATACACAACGTATTCATGATTGGTACAAAAAAGCTCTTAGAATTTAGAAACGTTTCATACTAAGTCCACAAAACACGTACAGCAATCAAAATAATAATGATGTTCGACGAAAATTCTTACAATGCAGAATTCTTCCTTTTGTATAATCCTGTACTTTTCATGCCACCGTAAAAAAACACCCACATCCGTATTATTCCTTATAAAGTCCTTTATATACATGGATTTATGTCTGACGCTGTCTAATGCTGGCTTGAGGACACAAGTAAAATGTATTGCCTTTGAGATATGAGACAATTATCCATTTCATACGTTCTGTTGCTTTCTCCATTTTCTTCTGATATGCTTACACACAAATGATGGTCCATATCCATATTTTTGCTCTTTTCTGGGCCAACCTTAAACCCGGATTTGACTAGCATAATACCATCAAGTGAGTGCAAAGCAAAGAAAAAGTGTCTCCATTTTTCGTGTATTCTACATAGACCAATTTTGTCTCTTTGACGTAAGACACAGAAGAATCGATTTTTATCACAGGATGCTGAATTCACAACAGCAGTCGTCGCAACCCCCGAAGCCCTCTGAGATGAATTCCTTTCTTCTGTTTTTGCGTGCTTCATTTTTTATATCATTTTCGTATGCAGATTACATAGCGTGAAATGTACGGAAGGTAAGGGAATTGGAGAAAATACGGGAAAAATGTATTTTGTTGTCGTTCCCTTTTTGGGACAACAGTAAATTTAGATACATATAAAAGCTTTGTCATTTCCGTTACTTTACTTCCCATTCGCACGGACGATTCAATCTCGACTGACATACTTTTCGATTTCAAGTCAAGTCGTTGGAAGATAAAATGGCATAAGGTTTTTGCGACGAGGATGCAATTGCTTGTGAATATCCAACCGATTTATTTGCGTCATGAAATGCTATAAATTTACATTTTTGTTCGAGCCACTGGGCTTCAAGATTTATAGCTAGCTCTTTACAATAAAAAGATGAGAAAAGTCAGAGTGGATCGGTCATACGATTGCAATGAAAAGGTCTTTTAAAAGTCAATTCCTATCTTTATGGGCTTGACATTTGGGCTTGGGTTGAGTTCTTTGAGTAGGTTATGTAATATTTTATGGGTTTGCATTGAAGGAGTGAATACAAATGACATTATTAGCTGATGGTTGGCACAATCTGAAGTGCACTTATTACGCACCCATTCACAACGAAAATGCTTGTAATAATATTTTCATGAAGTGAATTTTTAAATAAATGACGTTTAAAAAAAGTTATAATCTAAATGGAGACAACACCTTTATTGTACATTATTCAACATTCCATCCGCAGCTTACATTCATGTTGAAATGCATTGATCTGGTGAAGACATTCTTATAAGTTGTGTAATAATGATATACTATCTCTACGTATCAATTATTCATAACATGTTGTTCATCTCACTATATCTTAAAATTAAATACAAACCTACATACAACAGTGCATTTTACGCATCTATCAACAACGATGGTATATTCTACTTCACTTTCTCCAGGTATTGGTGAAAGTAACTACGATTGACATCGTCATAATGCACGCGACCAGAATGTTATTATATCGCATCGTTAATAATTTATTGCAGCAGCGAGAATGCAGCTAATCATACTAACCGATTAGTCATTTTAGGACAAATAGCATAGCAAATACATGCAATTACCGTGTAATTTTAACATTCACTTAAAAGTGACAGGTACATCTCATCTCAGCTTTTCCAAGCAAAAGCAAGTAATACCAATTTAACGCTCAAACTGAAATCCAAACTGTTCCAAGATGTTAAACATACATAATAATACAACCGTCAAATTCAGTGCATTGTCCTAAGCTCAATTAAGCTACATTCAAAGTTAAAACGCTGCATGTTTTTGAGCCTTAAAATCGAATACTGTTATGTACATCATGTCAGTACATCTTTTCTCTATATATAGTACGATTTATGTACATTGCTGCGAATTCTGAAGATAAATGTGACAACATGTTTACGTGCAATCAAACAATTTTTAGCAACTTTGTTTGTGTTCTTTATAATATTGTATTTTTACATACTTTATATTTAGTTTTTATCAGTATATGTGTACTTTGTGACTACTGCATCGTGTAGACGCATTATTATTCTTCTTCTTCTTCCTAGTATTGTTTTCGGTATCATGTACTTGTACTGCTAGTTGAAATTTCAAGTTATTATTATTATTAAATTACTCAAAGTTTATTATTGCTGTTCCCTGACAGTGATTTCATTGGTTTAAACTGAGCGTTTCGATTTCTTATCACAACTCCTACAGCCGCAGAGTTGTCGTTGACACTTGTTCTAAAATACAGGTTATTGTACATTCGTCATATATACTTATAATCCAAATCAGTGTACTTCTTCAATTAAGTTGAGTTGGCATTCAGAAGGTCTCAGTAAACGCTCCCATTTTTTGTATCACTTCATGAAATCGAGATTTGGCATTGCTTTGGCTATCGTTATTGTCTTAACGGTTCATTCAGTTATGGAGTAAGTAATGAATCTACAGCTCATTTTAAAGATTATGCTTATAAGCTCTACATAATATATATACTATTTTTAAATAGAAAACCAAAGCAATAGATGAAATTATATAAATTTAGCCTTCCACAATGCTAACCTGCATAAATTTTATAACAAAAGACGTCGACTCCAAAGTAGACGTGTTATAATTATTAAATCATGCAACTCAAATGGGTGATCTACTTATACAGCATGCGTGTATTATACGCGCAAATGCATTTCATAGATACAATCCTTAGATAATGTATTTATACCTTATTTTAGCATGTAGCTGTAGCATTTTCTTAGTTTATAAGTTATAGTTCCCGAGTTCCATCATCGTCTTCAAGTGAGCATTGAAAGTTGTTACGATTTGATAGAATGATGGAGTTTACTGAATGATTGCATCGAGTGAGCACCTATGGTTTCCTTTAAATATACAAGAATTGTCAAATAAATGTTAGTTTTTAGTCGACGGAAGGACAACATGAGATAAAACTACCAGCAGGTTATTGCAGGATAAGAAAAAATTTAATTTTTTCATTACGAGGTAGATGATACTCTTGTTTGAATAGAGGGAGCACTCCTTCCAGCCACTGGGGGCTTTCCATGAACCTTGCGCTTGAGTTTTGAATTGTAATTGTTTTTCCAAAAGAACCCTTTTGGTTGAGTCCAGAGATAACCTGCACCACTCATTGTGCAGTATGCGTTGTAGTACTTTCCAGGGCTGCTGCAGTATGACCACAATGGGCAGCGGCACCTTAAAATGGATTGGAACAAATTTTATAACTTCCCTACACACAATAGGTATATATTTTATATCATTAATTTAATATGTCAGTAAATATTTATTGTTAAAACCTAAATTTCGTTGAGAATTCCTCTTTGCACATTTCACTGAACCAGCAGGTGCGCTAGAAAGTACATAATTAACGAATTAGAATAAATTTGAAACATTATAACACTTGCAACTGAAGGTTAGTAAATCATTTACTTCCGTCAGGTACTCGTTGATAGAATCATCATATCTCTCTCTATTGACACGTTGTGGTTTTGCAACCTTTGTTTTAATCGATTTGGGTGCCGAGTTCGCAACTGGATTAGGTACTCCCAATACAATGACCAGTATAGAGAGGAAAGTACAAATCCAAACTAATTTGAAAATGATCCCCATTTTTGCCTACGCATGCTTGAAAGAATTTTAAAATTTTAAAGCAACTTTTAAAATTTTATAGCCAGATATTTGACCATGTAATGTAATGAAAGCCAAATTAATTATAGCTTACCGTTTCTTTGAGCTTTCGTATTAAAAATATCAGGAAAAATGTCAGGCTCCCTTAGAAAAGGAGAGGATTTAAAATGGTATGCCTCTCCGTTTTATGTTACTGTTTAGGCTTTGCTTTCACCATCACAAATGACCATGGCTTCTTTCTAAGGTGTGTACCCTGCCTGGATTACGAGAGCCACAACCGATGACATCACTTGTGACAGTGTGCACACCACCATCTCCTTACGTGTGTGTATGGTATGATTACATTTTTATCGTCTGTATCGTATGATGATGCTTCCATTTGCCTCCAGCTTCCGAAGAAAGTAGGGAAAATAAGATAGCAATATATGTTGGGTCCTCTGGTCTCTTTTGCACGAACGAAACGAAACAAGGAAAACACGGCAGATATGTGAGATGAATATTATGAGAATCTTGTGGTTCTACATCTTCGGGGATGCCAACGTGAGCTCTTGTAAACCCCAAGGTTATCCCTGCGCATACTTTCTACTCATTCCGGGAACAACGTTTTTCTCTTGAATATGTTATTCTTATGGCATGAACGGTACATGGTGCAGGACTACTATTGTATTTGTGTTTCCAGCATTTAGGTAGCCCGAGATGAAAAGTTATTACAAACAAACCCATTTCAACTGCTGCTATAAAACTTTTATTACCACTCCAGATTCGTAAAAAGTAGATGCCACATTGTGGCCTTTCATACTCCAAAATTTGTTTTTCAACAATCTCTTAAATATTCAAATTAATAACGCTGCTGTCTCTTGTGGTAGCTGTCGCAAACAGGAAGAAAGCTATTTTAAGGAACTCTGTAAAGGAATTCTCCGTCCTCGTCATAATAGCAATCACCAACTTTGTAGGTCGCACCCGACTTTCGTAGTTCATCTGGTATGCTAATCCGTTCCCGAACTTTTGGAGTGGCTTGCTCGAATGGTTTCTGTTGGCGAAATGAAATATTTAAACAATGAGAGAACCATGAAGCCATGTCATACATATTTTACACAAATGTGCGCCTTGTGTTAATAATTGTCGCATTGCAAATTCTAGCAAAACGATGACTAACCTCATATCCGGTATCCGGCTGGTAAATGTATCCTTCGTTCCCTTCGACGGTAACATCTACTGTTCCTGTTTCTTCGGGAGATTTGTACCTTCGGATTTTAGATGGAAATGATATTTTGCTATCATCCGGAAGCTCTATTTCGTTTTTACTAAGAATATCTGATGCTTTTGCCTTGTGGTTGGATTGTGCTTTTAAATTGAGCATATACTTCATATCCGCAGACAGCGATTTTGTGTCATTCCGTTGCATTTTTGTTTCAAACTGTCTAAACGTCATCAATTTGTTTACTGGAATTATCTTCCTCAATTCCTCTTGTGACATTTCGGATTTTAAGTCGGGGTATAAGGCTAATTCGCTAGGTTTGTAATATTCCCCGTCTTTAATATATTTAACAACTTGCTCATTCTCCTTCTTGGATGAATCAACTTTGTCTTGGGGAGGTGCAACTAATTTTGCGAATTCGCCGAGAGTTTTTGGGACTTTGCATAAGCCAAGCTCAACCATGTCACCTGCAGTCATTCCAAGATCGCCAACTTTCAATGGAATGGCATCCCTAATCTTCATCCTTGCTTCTAATTCCTCAGTCATTGGTATAATTCCAGCTTTGATGTTCCTTATTCGCTGAGCTATTCTCTCATCATAGCTTTTAACGTCTTTTAGTCGTCTAAGACTCATTGCAGACTTTAAAAGTTTTTCTACACCTTTAGGAGATATGGGATAAGCTTGAGATATTGCTTCCGGAGTCCAGTTCTCAGGATCTGAAGTCGATAAGTAGCGAATGTTCTCCACTTCAGCCCAGGTTAACAATGACATTTCCTTTGGCTCCAAATCTTTAAAATGTTTTCTAAACATTGTTCTACTTTTGACGCGCATCCTGTTCTTCACTGTTTCCCTAAAAATGACAAGATTTCAATAAGACTACTAATCTACTCAGTCAGTTTACTCAGCTACTTTGCAAACTTTTGAGATTTGTGCATTATTTACTCCATGTAAGAGTCAATGGTTTTTGTGAACATTTTTGCATTTGGTTCCTCCATGACATCCCCATATTCCTGGACCTCCTTCCAGTAATCTTTTCTAAAAGTGTTCATTTCCTGGTCTCTTTCATACCGGGTGTTCCTTGGATATGTGTCAGCATTTCTTACTCCTGGGAAGATTTTTTAAATCATGAATTTACATAATATGGATAATGGAAACAAATTGGATTATATATGTGTGAGCATATTTAACAAAATCATTCATCGAAATGTAAATTAGTATCATAAATTTATATAGCTGCTAATTTAAAAGCGCTGCCACTGCTCGATTCTTCTCTACTAGTCGTTGTCGTTAGCTATACCATGAACAAAATAATATTTTATATGCAGAAAGTTGATGTTACATCATTTTCATGAATTAAAAACTCATTTAGTTGCATAATTTTGGATTGCTCTGCATGACAGTTTCATACAATTGGCATTTGAGATATATGTCAATTTCTTTGCCAGTTGAGTATATGTGCACTGTTGTGCGTTCAGAAAATCATACTATGAAGTGGAGGAGAATTGCTTACAAAATCCATTGTACAAATGAGTCACTGCCAACAACGCCAAAAGTGTGAATGTCAATTTCAGATGCAGAGAATTAAAACTACAAGTAGCATGTACTATTGCCAGCAGCATAGTATTAGTTTAGACTCATTTGACTTAACCTTCAGACAGAAGCAGCAGCAGCCACAACTACAAAGTACTTTAGATTCACATACTATGGAATACATACCTGTATCTTATAATGTATGATTCTAATTATGCACTAAAAGGTGTTATTTCTTTAATACATTCTGCACGGTTCAAAGAAATACATGACGATTAGATTGAGGCAAGGATGCAGCAGCAGAATGATTCTTTTAGTGAAGTGGCAATGCATGTAATTTGGATACTACAGAGATATGCAATGAAATGAGTGTCCATTGTAAGTAAATGAAATGGGTAAAAAACATGACACACATAATACTCCTAGGTATATCTCCTTATGTAGTACTTACATCCATTCAATAGAAAAGAATGATGCCCCTTCTTCTGTACAGTACGTATACAAACCACTGGCTCGGAACTGACGGAACAGATGAATTACTAACCGCTATATTCGGTACATTATCTCATCCTACATTAAATATTTATCCACAATTCCAGATGCCTACCAAACCTAGCCAAACCACATCCCTTTCATTCTACACGTCTTCAAGTGACACAAAATAAACTCAAGTTAACCAAACACTACAACTAAACAAAATGCGAATATATATAACCTTCTATCTTAGTTGTGATCGTAAGAGTTGAGCTTACAACAAGTACTACAAGCTAAAACTGTTACTAGAGACTAGATACTTATTAACCTCGTAAAAACTAAAAGCACAAATTGACAACTAAAAAAGCTTGCGAATCATGTTAGTTCACTTACTGACAGGAGTAATATCCGTCGTGTCGGGATGCCGTGAATGACGCCTGTAACTTCTTGTTTTTGTTTCAAAAACTGATGAAAACAGTCGACATCGACAGGATTTTGGAAGAGCTGCTGATAGTACATTTTCTAAACTAATTGCTAACATTTTTAATTGGAGGAAACCTCTGGGTTTAAGGCACTCAAAATGGCGAAGCCAGTTCCCCCAAAGATTGCTCCAAAACCGGGTGAGTAATGTTTTAAACCCTTTTTACATGAACTAAACAATGTATTTAACTGATCTTAATTGCTGACCTAACAAAACTGCGGTTTCGCAGAGAAGTAATAATAACAAACAAAACCTTTTTGGAGATGAAATGTGCAATGAGGAGATTCCCTATCCACTGCCATAAGATTTTATACATATGAACGGGTTACACGAACAGTACGAACATGTGCTTAGAGGTACAATCTGCACAGCACACCTACTGTCTGATGATATATGGATAAAAAAATGTTGTCTATGTTCCCCATAAAGCTTGCATGTCTTTCCAGAAATGTTCATAATTAAAACTATTATCGAATTTGGCTAATTATGCAAATTGGCTTATTACTAAAGTCTACTTTTCTACTAATGACTAAAATATATGGACAGCGTTTTACTTGATGCTGTTACAGTATTGCTGTATTTGCAGAAAATGGGTTCACGCTTCACCCCAATTTAATTACGTTTTTCTTGCGATTTTTAGGTAAAGTAACCGTTTTGCGGGCATTGTATGGCTACACTGCGCAACAGGTAAATTTACATGAGTTTAACTTAAAATACATTCATGAATGAACGCTTTTATCATTTAAAATGTGGTTGCCGGAGATAGCTCCATCAGATCATATACAAAAGCACAAGTTCAAGAATGAAATATTTACTGGTTACAGGAGGATGAATTAACATTTACAGAAGGGGATATTTTGTATCTGGTCGACCAAACGGATGCAAATTGGTGGAGAGCAAGGTGTGGAATGAAAGTTGGCTTGATTCCGTCCAATTATGGTAAGAGAGAAAGTTTAATCCTGTTATACTTTCTCCTTGTTTCCCATATCTAAGAGTGGAGTAGATAATTAACGACAATTGGTAACTTTAGTGGAAATGAAAATGGATGCAATCGAGAATCCACTTCATGACGCAGCTCGAAGAGGTAACATTGACTTTTTGAAGGAATGCTTGACAAACGGTGTAAGCGCTACCGGCTTGGACGCTTCTGGAAACAGTCCGCTGCATTGGTCAGCCAAAGGAGGTCACTTGGAATGTGTCCAAGAAATAATTAGGGCTGCGATGAAGACCTATCGCAACCCGAAGCATTTTATAAACGCACAGGTAAAATAGTTATACAAAAAGGAGATCATGATTGTGTGCCAAATTAAAATATTCGATTATAAACTTTTAAACATTTATTTTTCTTTTAACGCAGAACAAGTTGGGTGACACCCCTCTCACAGCGCAGCCAGCAAAGACCACGTGCCAATCATCAATCTCCTTTTGGAACACGGAGCAAATCCCACAATCAAAAATAAAGACCAACAGCGTCCAGTAGACATTTGCCACGATCCTAAAGTTAAGGTAGCGTTAGAGCGCAGTGTAGGCAAATTAAGTTATACTGCAAACGACGAAGCGGAAGACTACTTGTATGATTCATATGATGAAGATGATGAAGAAGGCCAGGAAGGAACTATCGATACAGCTTCATAAAATTTTGATGATGTCATTTTGTTCTCAAGTTTAACTGTATTATTTATTATGTTATTTCTTCATGATTTACAGTTTGTATTGTAAACTTTTATTTTAAACCGAATTTTTATCCGATAATACTTAATTATGAAATGATTTTATTTAACTGAAGAATCGATTTAACCAATATGTATTTACGATAGGAATTTATGATAAATGTATAGTTACATAATGATATCGAATGTACCTGTATACTTAAGTTGAATGAACGATCTATGTTGAATGTATCATAAACGTTACAAATGAAATACAGTTAGTCATTTGTTGTACTTTACTTCAAATTTCACAAGTCTAATTTTCTACACAATATTCACGAATTTCATATGCATATTTAGAATTAAGTAATTCAGAAATAACTGATGCCCTACTACTCGTTGTCTTCTGAATTTCTTTAGTTTGGCCATGGTGTGGCCACAGAATAATACGGGGACACATTGTTTTGCATTATAGTTGCTGACATTCGAATTATGGAATCCGCATTATGTATATAATCTCCGTTTGTATTATCAATGTTATCTCAAATGCAAACTGTTACGAAATTTAACCGTGGCCTTACCTACACTGACATGCTCTATTTCTAAATGCCCTGCTAATTATTGCAATAAATGAACATTTATTGTCAAGTACCCAAAGTTGCTTCAAGTTTAGTTTTAATTTCATTCCTCTTCCAGACTCGGTGTCGATCAGTAGTCTCTAAAATTGTTGGAACAAGTTGTGTTTCCGATTGCTTTTTCGAATTTCCGAAATAAGTTTCTGAAATTAGACATATTCTAATTGCATGCCTTCCTTGCAAAAACTTTCAAAATGGAGAGTTTTCACTTGAACAGTGAGTGCAACCTAGTTGTCGAGGATCTGGACCTTACGCAATTTGTCGTGGTCAAAGAGGAGGAATTAACTGAACTTTTTCAAGGAGAAAGCACTGTAAGTACTGCTTACGTTAGCTTGGATTTCCATCATCGACATACAGCTATTCAAGAATTACGCTTGGGTTTGATAATAGCTACAAAATAGATTCTTGACCAGTTTTAATTTGACTTCCCCAAACAGCTTACCGTGTTGGAACTGCCATATAATTTTTATGTACCAGCGCCGACCGTGATGCCTAATATTAACAACCCCATTCAGGACCAGGAAATTTCTGAGCAACCGAAATCACTGAGGGCGGCTGAGATGACTGCAACTATTGAACCTCTTCCATCAACCAGCAAGGGCTTAACTGTCGCCAATGAGTTGAATTCTTCGACCCAAACAGACGAATCAAGTAGTGTGGAAACCGAAATGGATGCAACTCCGACTTTATCAACAGAAGACATTCTTAAAATTCGGCCACCCCTTAAGAAATGCCAACAAAAGGTAAGTCTATAAATGTAATCAATTACTTATTTCTCAGACAGTGAAAACTATGCAATTTGTATTTGTATTTTTTTAGAAGGTACCCGAAGAATGTAAAGACACGGAATATCATACGAAAAGAATGAAGAACGTACTGGCAGCACGGAATTGCAGAGCCAAGAAGCGTATCATCGATGAGAAGCGCGTCACCCTACTCAAGTCTGCTTTGGAGGAGAACGAGCGTCTCCAACTGGAAGTTCAACGTTTGCATGGAATCGAAGCAAGTCACGCGAAACTGGAAAACGACATCACCTTCCTTCGCAACGTGTGCTCCCACTTGTGTTCCAAAATTACTGAAGCAGGCGGCCATGTTAATTTTCCTCAGGGGCCACCGTAATTTAATAAGGAACAGCGATAATTGTTTCAAACAACAATTGTTGAACGGTAAGCACGTCATCAAGATATTTAAAAGTTTCATTACGTTACTATTATAAGGAAGCATTTCTGAATCCCTCTTATTTTTTTCAGTGACTAATGGATATCGACTCATTGTGGAGGAATATGGATTCTCTAGTTTCATATGTAAGACTTGCTAAATTTTAAACTTGGATTAAGATTAGGATAAAAATCATTATTTCATGACTGAGATGAATTTACTATTCAAACTATTTTTGATATGATGGATTATTCACAATTAAGAACAGTTAAAATAGCTATAGGTTCAATTTTGCTTAAAGACAAATGCCAAATGTACTAACTAAGGCCTTTGCTATTTGTAATTTGTAATGTACTGAAGATTGAAGATTAAGTCCGTAAATAAAATCTGAAGATTGCTGCTGAATGTGATAAATCCAAACTTGAAGCTTTGTCCTGTCACTTTGTTCATTTGTGGTAAAAGCACGTGAGCTTACAGAGGCATAGAGAACGTGACGTTTCCGTCAATTCACAGAAAGGTGCTCTTGAGAACTATCGTAAACATCGCATTTTGTTTTTCGGAACAAATAATACTTTTAATTTAGAGGTCGGGTTGCGAAATAGAAAGGCATTAAACATTTAAACAGCATCTGTTTAATTGTTTGCGTTTTGTTGGCAGACAAAGTTACCAAAAATTACTTGTTGTGGCTGACTTTGGACTGAACTCAGGCTGACGGAAGTGAAGAAAATTGGTATAAGTCACGGGTCAAAATGCCGGAAATCAAACTGACTCCGTTAGGTAATCAATATCGTTAAATTTAAGTACATAAAGTTTGATTGTGATTTGATGAGTTTTTGAAAACTTCCAATTGCATTATTGCAGGAGCCGGTCAGGATGTGGGAAGAAGTTGTCTTTTGCTTTCTATCGGGGGTAAAAATGTTATGCTGGATACGGGAATGCACATGGGTTTTAACGATGAAGTAAGGATTTCATTTATGAAATATAGAAACGTATTTGAGGTTAAAATTTGAAATGCCATTTTAAATTACTACTTTCAGAGAAAGTTCCCAGACTTCTCGTTCATCACTAACAACATGAGCCTTGATGACTATCTTGATTGTGTGATTATTTCACATTTTCATCTGGATCACGTTGGAGCGTTGCCCTTCATGACGGAAATGATTGGATACAAAGGGCCCATTTACATGACGCATCCTACTAAAGCAATCTGTCCTATCCTTCTTGTCAGTACTTGCACATATCCTATATATAGTCACCTTATCATAGTAATTTTAAAAACTAATAATGTTGTGGTTTTGGTATTTTAGGAGGACATGCGAAAAGTTATGGTAGAAAGGAAAGGAGAGACTAATTTTTTCACTTCTCAGATGATCAAAGATTGTATGAAGAAAGTTGTATCTGTAAACTTGCACCAGACGCTGATGGTAGATGATGAGCTTGAAATCAAGGCTTATTATGCCGGGCATGTTTTGGGAGCTGCCATGTTTCGAATTCGTGTGGGACAAGAATCTGTTGTGTATACAGTGCGTAAATAATTTAAAAACTGAGAATTTTTGTAAAAAGGCCATTTATAGTTAAATGTGGTATGACCATTGTGTCACATTTGCAGGGGGATTACAATATGACTCCGGACAGGCACTTGGGAGCTGCGTGGATTGACCGATGCAGACCTGATCTTCTTATCACAGAATCCACCTATGCAACAACCATCCGTGATTCAAAACGTTGCCGTGAAAGAGACTTTCTGAAGAAAGTGCACGATTGTGTTGATAGAGGAGGAAAAGTTCTTATTCCAGTATTTGCATTGGGTCGAGCACAGGAGCTTTGTATTTTGTTAGAAACTTACTGGGAGCGCATGAACTTAAAGGTTTGGAACTACCAACTTTACCGTACATTTTCGTATCATTGCTCTTACTAGTTAACTTTATTTTGTAACAGGTTCCAATATATTTCGCTGCTGGACTAACTGAGCGAGCTACAAACTACTATAAAATGTTCATCACGTGGACCAATCAAAAAATCAAGAAAACCTTTGTCCAGAGAAACATGTTTGATTTTAACCACATCAAACCTTTCGACAAACAGTATATAGATAACCCTGGTGCAATGGTTGTGTTTGCTACTCCTGGGATGTTACATGCTGGTTTGTCTTTACAAATTTTCAAGCGCTGGGCTCCGAATGAGAACAATATGGTATTTTACAAAGCAACCCGTTTATCATTGTTCAAACAGTCAACATTACGAATTTGGGATTTTGTTGGAATAAAAGTTTCTTTATATTGTAGGTCATTATGCCTGGCTACTGTGTGTCTGGGACAGTTGGGCAAAAAATTCTCAGTGGTCACAAAAAAGTTGAATTGGAAACTGGTCAGTTCGTCGAAGTCAAAATGTCCGTTCAATACATGTCTTTCTCTGCTCATGCTGACGCAAAGGGAATCATGCAACTAATCCACTACTGTCAACCCAAGAATGTTTTACTTGTTCACGGAGAAGGAGCTAAGATGGAATTTCTCAAACAGAAAATTAATCAGGTTTACTTTTGATAGATGCTTATGCAAATTTATGTCGTTTACATAGGGCGTTGCTTTAATTCATGTGTTACTGTTATAAGGAGTTCAAAATTGACTGTTTTATGCCGGCCAACGGAGAAACTTGCACAATTACAACAAAGCCGGACATCCCAGTTGAAATCTCATTACCACTTGTGAAAAAGGAAGAGACAGAATATGACCTTCAGCCTCCCGATCCAAAGCGACAGCGTTTACTTCATGGTGTCATGATTATGAAAGATAATGTTAGCAAACTTAATTAAAAATCATATTATTCATCAAACCTTTCAAGGAATAATATGTGATATAACGATTTTAATGTTAATATTTAGAAACTGAAAATAGTGGACGTGGAAAGTGCAGCAAAGGAACTTAACCTCCCACGCCATTTTATGCAGTTCACAGAAACAGTGAACGTTCGAGATCTAGGAACGTTGTCTCGCGTGACAGATAAAATTGCAAACTTGCTGAAAGCCCGTCTACCTGATGTAACGGTGGACCTCCCTGCAGAAAACGAAGTGTCTGTAGATGACGGTCGAGTAATTGTCAAAGTTGGCCAGATTCCCAAAAATGACACGGCCAAAGAAGTCTCAGTTACCTGGAGTATTGATGTAAGTTTACATTTACAATAATTATTGTTCCTTTTTTGTGGCAGTCAATTAATTAGTTTTTCATAATCTTGTTAGGATGACGAACTTGGGGCGTTTGTTTTTGCGCTAATGGGAACATTGAACAAGTAGAATATTCACATTTGTTACTCGCAGCGCATTCGTTCTTACCTCTCTCTTTCATCCAACATTTAATAATATCCACAGTGTTTCAAAAGTATTGTTATCCATATCCAACCATTATTCTTTTTACAATATATGTATTCATTCGTTGTTTTAAGGAATCGTATGTTTTCATATTATTAAATTTTATTAAATAATCATTTTAATTTACTTCATTTTTAATTTATGCAGTAATGATTTCAAATGGCAATGTATGTCGAATGCGACACGACGTGTGAATAGAGAATCTGAACAAGCGCAATATATCCACTTGCAGCCGCATCATTGCATTGGGTGGATGAAGTGAAAGCACTTCGTTCATTATACATGAGAACATGTGACTGACATCATAGTGCATGTGAAAACCTACATATATGATCAGCTGCGGTTTACTTTCATCTTAAACTTCGAAAACTGGAAGCGTTTTAAGATTTAATACTTAAAAATTGTAAGTTTAAAATTGTGTTAAATTTCGTCAAGTATTCAAGCAGTGAGAATTGTAATGGCTCTCACAACGGGGAAAGTTCTTCACAGCGCATTTGGTTTCGCCCGAAACTCAGTAAAAATAAATTATCTTCAGCGAGAACTAGCCTTTCTTCAGTGTCCTAGTCAAAGTTGTTCTCTTTTTCTACTTCAAAAGTCTCATTTTCATTATCAAAACATCATCCAAATTCAAATCCAGACGAAACATGGGATACTTCTGGATGCGTTACAACGATCTCGCGTTACCGCAGCAGATTTAGAGGAACTGAACCTAAAAATACCAGATGAATTACGAAGACTCAAGGCAGGATCATTAAAGTGGATTTTTGATGTGTGGCCCCTGCCCAAAAAGTCGTTAAGTAGATTGACTAATCCGCAACATTTTAGACAAGACGAGGAAGATAAGAAGGGAAAATCGAAAACTAAGAAGCCCAAGTCAGGTAGTGAAGAGCAGTTACATAGAGTATTAGACTTTTTGAAGAGCAAGAATGTGGCCATCAGGCGTCTGGTTAAACTACCCTGGTTGTTGTCGGCCGATCCGGGTATGAATCTTAATTTTTTAAGGAATAAATACACAAAATTCTTAAACTGACGAATGTAGTGGCAGTGTTTCTTCTGGTCCCGTTTAGTTATCCTGGAAGAGTCCGCAAAGAGAGTACAGAAATTGTTACGCATAAATAATTTTCAAGCCGCAATATCCTTCGTAAACTTAAATGAAAGCAAGCTGAGAGAAACTGCTTCTGTCTGGGCTAATGAAGCAAACTTGCTATCGCGAGAAAATGAGCTTATCGGGGAGACTAAAGTACAGTTTCATAACAGACTAGACTTCATGGCATATTACTTAAAGGTAACTTCAAAGAGAACTATCATGCTATTATTAATAAATAAATAAATACTAATCTACATTATAAATTCAACTTTTTTGTTGTAAATATGATTTTAGTGCTCTCCAGAAGATGTTTCTGACATGATGGCGAAAGTCCCCAAGCTGATGACTCTCCCTTTAATGCAGATTAAAAACTGCATTCTTTGTTTAGTAGGTTTGTGGAACATTTTTATTACAATCTAAAGTAAAATTATATTCTTCTTGGGCAAGTGGTCAGTTTAAACACAATGTGTGTAGTTCTGTAGTTTGTGATATTAATATTTCTCTTATGGTTTTTAGAAGGAGGAGTGAAACCAGACTACATTGTCAGTGATCCCTGGGTATTCGTTCGTAATCTTGACAGTATGCGAGCCAGACTTGAAGTTATTAATGAAAATGGAATCTCAGATTTCAAACCGTGGGTGCTTAGGTCGTCGCAGCGTATATATGAACTGTACGTTGTATTACAATGTTTTAAATATATCTTCAGTTCCTTCTGTAAATGTAATCTCTTCAATGTGTGAATTTACATAGATATATTTCGAGGGAGACGGCTGAGATGCAGCTTCTCGGTGATCTTAAGGACATTGGAAGTTTCTTGCAACAGAAATTGGATTGTGATAAGCAGACAGCAACTACCATGCTAGCCAAAGTTCCTTCAATCAAAAAAGCTACTGCTGTTAAGCTTAATGAAATGATTGAATTTCTGTATTCCCAAGGGTTTTCAAAACAACATATTGTTGAAACTCCACGAATTTTAGCACACAGTGGTAAGTGTGCTTAGCTGTAAACAGTAATTTAACGAACCGTTGAATATTGGTGAACCACAATAGCAATTTAATGAAATGTCGAATGTGCCTGTTAATTTATTACAGTGGACACAATGGCAGAACGGTTAGAAGAAGTAATGGAATACAAAGATCCCCTTGAAAACCTGCAAATCTTATGTAGAACAAAAAAGGAATATCGAGCTGTAATTAGAAAGTGGAAACGCGGTTTGGAACACGATGATAATGATGAAGATGAAAATTTGAATGAAACTGCGAGCAATACTAATAAATGAAATAATAGAAATTGGATTTTACTCCTCCGTGAAACTGTTTATGAGCAATACCTAATTTATTAACGATCATGGCTAAAACCGGGTAGGAAATGTTGTTTAATCTCGATCCACTTTATTTGATACAAGAAATTACAACTCATAAACAAGTTGGAGGCGGACCAAAGTGGCAGGAAAGCTCATTAACTGAAAAGTAAAAGTATATTCTGGTAAATACAACACAATTTTACATTAAATAGAGTCGCTGCATCTCTTAAAAACTTACAATCAAAGGAGTATTTAGTGCTTTTGAAGTCATTAACAACTTGCCAGCACTTTTTCAGGGTATCTTCCAACATGCACATGGTTTGCTGTGGTATCCCACTAGACCACCTTTTTCTGAGCAGCTCACACATAAGGACAATCTGAAAGTGACAAAATGGTTTAAAAACTAACACAGAACCTTGAATAAAAGTAGACAAACACAGAAGAATAGTAGCTTTATTTCTTTACCTTTCGTATCACAATGTTTTCTATCACTGGATTACGAAGCATCCGTGTTTCAATTGATTCCAAGTAATCCTGATGAACTAAAACACAAAATCACATATTATCCAATTATTATCCTTTTTAATGGCCCATGAATATAAACCAGTGAACTTGAGTACTTTTTCTTATGGCATCCAAATCATCTTCATACGATGCTGACTTGGCAAATTCACTGAAATCCTTGCAGAAAAGTTTTAAAGTGAAAAATGAGCGAACACTGGAGCAAAAGTTGATTAAACAAAATCGGAACATCAGCATTCTCGTAACATCCACTCCATCTACTGCCTTGCAGTCTAGAAACCCCAACGGAAGAACAAAATAATCACGATGAGTCTTGAATACATTTTACATTTAAAGCCAAATTCATTTGTAAATACTCATTTGTACTTTTACTTGTATATTTACCTTTTATATGAAGGGAAGATACATCCCATAAGCTTTTACGAATTCGATGTAATTGTCTTCCAATAAACAAGTATCCTGCCACGGACTTTGGAGTAACAATAAGGTTGAGGGGAAAATATGGTGTTACAATAAATGTACAATTCATATCACTGGAAGGATCTAGTTTCAAATCCACACTGAAAACTCTTCCATCTGGGTAACACTCATTAAGAAGCTTCTGGAATCTAGGATTTCTATTCAAGTTGTCTTCATATTTCTATAAAACATCAACAACAACAGTATACATGTTACGTATCTGTTGTGCTTAGGGACCAGGTTAAGACAATTTTCACATATAAAGAAAGAGTTAATAGCTACATACATATTCGCTGGAACGATTACGATCCGACGCTATTTCAATAATGGCCTTTGCAAAATCTTCCCGCACTGCTAGTATAATTTCTTGAAACACGCTCATGCTTTCAATAACTTTGTAATCTTGGAAAATTTTCTGAATATTTGCTTTGGCAGTGATACAAAATGGGTTGAACCACTTTGACAAAACCTTATCTAAAATTACTGTGTGCGCGACGATTGGTATATTGGAAAGCTTTACGTAATCTTCGAACTTGTAACGTCGCATGGATCCCGTGGCAGCAGTTACTGGACGGTGGTCATCGGACGTTAAGAATCGAAAACAGTCTGCAACTACACTACTGCCTAACCCTATATAGTTGAAATGTTTCACGTAATCTATTTTTACTTCATTTTTACTATTGCTGCTACTCTGCTTCTGATCAAAGGGCAATTTTTCAAAGTCCAAAAAACTCTCCTCCAGAAATTCGTCGATTACGTCACTAATCACAATATTTGACTTCCCTAAAATTTTAGTGTAATCTTCTTCAAGTTGATTTAGCACCTCACAAGTTTTCAAAATATTAAGAATTTTAGGTAACAGCTTATCTAAACACATAAGTGGAGTAATTTGCTTAGATTTGAGTTGTTGCTGAAATTCGCGAGATTTGATGCAGTCAGTCCAGAAATTCGAGTCATTTAAACGAACGACAGCATCCCTAAAACAATACATACAAGTTTCATACTATACTTTTGCTTCATCTTGCACGCCCATTTTATAATGTTTTTTAAACAAACGTTACCTAATAAACAAGGAATACGTTTCATCCCACTGGAGAGTTTTCAAAGCAGTAAGAACATCATCAAGGAGTGCATACAGCGATTTACTGAACAAAAAGAGTAGAACACCGTACAACCTTGGACTTGTCTGTAATAATAAGTGAGTTTCCAAACAAGATATCAACTGAATGGATGCCAGCCATGGTTGAATTGATTCTTTGCTATCTGGAACGCTTTTGGAATGGACATCGTACAAAGCCTCAATAATCTCTACGATGGAACGCATCTTTTCATCCAGTTGCAACAGTGTGGTGCAGGCAGGCTCTGACTTCTCACTGATGTCCCTACTTGTTCGCATTAGTTCACGTTCGATTTTACCAACGCTTTTGGTAATATAGCGTAACACATCGGATATTCCGGATGCATAGTTGCGGTAAATTTTTGATGGCAGTGGCATTTTCCCATCTGACTCCTTGAAGCAAGATTTCTCAACAGAGTTTGCAAACTGTCGAAGTTGCTGAAGCTTCTGAAACACAGCTCCATACTTGTCCACGAAAACTGCAAAGGATGATTTTGATAATGTAGCAACCATGAGATTAGATTTTAGATGCCAGTCTTCAGTAAAAACTGGTGACGAAATCGGATTGCAAACAATGAACTGCCACAGCATCTCTCTTACTACATCTTCCTCAAAAGCGACGAAATTATCAGACTTTTGTTTTGAACACTTTTTCCATTCCCTGTACAACAACAAAAATAAGTATTATAAATACGAAAAGATAAAATATTAAAATATCATCTTATTACGACGAATGACTTTAATGATTTTAACAGCAATGATGTACCAAAATTCACCGAATCGGGACTGCAGAACCAACAAGTTTGATATTACGGGTTGACTACTTAAAGCTACGACATCAAATTTCCTAATTTCTCTCTTCAAGAAGGATTTAGCTTTAGACCTTTCCTGAGTCCAGTGTAATTGAACTTCCCGTTTTAAAATTTCAGGATCTGAATTAATTACATCCATTAGTTAAGATTATCACGTAAATTATGCAAAATACTGATCAAAGTAAATTCAAACTAATAACAATTATTTTAAAACGAGCCTGGTTTATTTTCAACAACGTCTGAAAACTCTCCAAAGCTAGAGGAATGTCGAAGTTTCCGAACGGGTGGAATGTCGTTATTTGATATCTCATCCACGCTTTCTTCTTCATCGGTTGACCACTCCTAATAATTCATAAAATAATATCCTTCATAAATAGAAGTCATAGCTTTCCACTAATATTATGTAAACACATAAAGATTATCCACCAACACTCAGGTCACTATTAGAGGAATACTGAAGTTCTGGTTCGTTCTCATGTCCTTCATCATCATCATCTTCAGCGAGAATTTGTTTCAGCAGTGCTTTCTGTCTCTCTGAATCCTCATCAATCGAGCTTTCTTCGTCAGGCTCCATTGAATACTTGTCACAACTGATTTCTAGATGAGTCACGCCAGTTGGCCTTTGACTCATTTCAATCAAAAACTGGATAATGATTTTAAACACCTCCTCCTATAATAAAAACACAATTACACATTGCATTAACTAAACTTTTCACTCGTTTCTTTCTTAAACTCGAATCGTTACTTTTGACTCACCTTCCCCACAAACTTGCTTGAAAGCACAGAAAACAGATATTGAAGTCGATCTCCGCGATCGTCATATCCATGAATTTTCAACTTTAAAGCAAGACCCGACATGACCTCTTCCAACTGCCTCTTTTCCAAATAATGTTCTCGACCACATTTCAACTCTGCTGGCTTTCTCTCCAGCAAATACTCCAGCAGCTCCTTTTCCTAGAATCATAAAATGAAAAGTTATGTTGTCCAACTATGATAATATTTTATAAACAACAAGTTGTACAAACCGTTTCAAAAGCACGAATTCGGGACACGAAATCCTTGGAAAACTCCGAGCTATTTAAGATGGGCTCATCGTCTGACTCCGAAGTGGTTAGCAAACCAGCACCTCCACTAACAACTGAACACGTTCTATCCATGATTCTGCTGTTGGATTTAATGTCGATAAGCTAGAACAACATTATTAGACTGAGACGAATGAAAATGAAATTTCATGTTTCAACGGAATGTTTTTACATTGTATCATTGTTTTGATTTTTCAGGAGAAATATCTGCCACCGACGGATCGATGAACACAAAAATCTGTACAAAGTACATAAACATTCCGATATTTTTAGCGCTTTTCTGATTTTGTTCTTTTTGAGACACTTTTCATCCAATAAAGACATGAGGGACGAAGAATGAATTGAGATTTTGTCGATTGAAATGTTTGTTTACAAGTTCAATTTTTATGGATCTTCCGTGGTGAGTGCATTTTCAAAACAAACTGAAGAATTGACTTTGATCTGCTAACAAGATTTAGAACACCATCTAAGAAGGTCGTAAACTACGTCACGTGCCGTTTAGCTGGTTATGCGTTGACACTGAAATCGGAAGTGGTTGTTAAATTTTTTTTGCAGCAGTGAGAATTTATAGTTGATTTAACTTTCGAACGACGGAAGGTCAATAAAAGGGCAAAATGCCGAAGGTTGTGTCGCGAAGTATAGTTTGTTCTGATACAAGAGATCAGGAAGAATATTCTGGAGATAAGCCCCTTTTGACCTACTATTGCCTTTGTGGGCAGATGACCCTTATAATTGGTATGTAAAACAACTAATTGTGAAGCTAAGTTAAGATTGAATAATTGCATGTGTGGAGCTGTATTTTACTTTAGGTTGTTTGTGTTTTCAGACTGTGCCCTGGATAACTTACCTCTTAGAAAACGGGACGGTGCTAGAGTAATTGATGGAACCAAACATGCTCATAAAATCACATCAGACCCCGATGAAACAGTATTCCTCAAGAGACCCGATGGAATTGAGAAACAGCATCGTCTAAAGTGCAAAAGGTATGCATGTAACGTAACACGCTGATGCCCTAATTTCTAATGTATAATTAATTGATTTCATTCTAACATCTACTTATAGATGTGGGCTACTGCTTTACTACATGCACAACGTGGTTGGAAATGTGGTCTTCATAGTGCGAGGAGCACTAACAAGTACAGGGGAAGGACCGATGGGTAGCAATATTTATAAACAAGTTGCTACTGAACAAGAACACAAACCCATTATGGTCACCAAACACACTAAAAACATGGGAAAATTCAGCTCAGTAACGGTGTCGACGATCGACGAAGAAGAGGATGAAATTGAAGCGGTACATAAACTTATATTAAGGATGTTATATTCTCAATTTAAAATGCAATTATTAAAAAAGACTGACAATGAGTACAATTTGTTTTATTTCAGAGGGAAATTGCTGACTCGTATGCGAATAATGCTCGTATTATTGAAAAACAACTGGTAAGGAAAGGAATGAACAAACGGAAACTCATTGAACAGGCTCAACAAGAAATGGAAGCCAAGAAAAGTCGTGTGCGAGGAACTCTTATCGATAAGTAGGTTTAAAATCGGAATACTGTTTTGTAAAAACAAGTTAGCAATAAA
The DNA here is from genome assembly GCA_001718145.1 of Orchesella cincta. Lineage (NCBI taxonomy): Eukaryota > Metazoa > Arthropoda > Collembola > Entomobryomorpha > Orchesellidae > Orchesella > Orchesella cincta. The sequence goes on from LJIJ01000138.1 coordinate 56,874, forward strand.
GAATAGTAAGATGTTAAATTATAATGATGCTATTTTTGTTTGGTTTTGAAATGCTGTTACGATTAATCGATATTTGCAAATATATTAAGAATCTTTTTTAGTACGACTCGCTTGTTGTAATTAATAATGCATAATTTATTTTATGGAACGCATTTTTCAAAAATTACATTACGAGACATTATTATGACTAGCGTTGTTTTCCAAAAAGTACGTTCTCATTGCTTCAACTGCTCGCTTTCGATGTGAGATTTCATTCTTGGCTTCGGCACTCATTTCAGCATACGTTTGCTCATAGCCATCCGGTTTAAAACAAACATCCCAACCGAACCCTTGACTTCCTCGTGGACGTACGATCGTTCCATTAGTTATTCCCTTCATAACACAAAAACGTCTTGGTTAATATGAAACAAAGCAGAGTCATTTGAACTAATATTCATTATCATACTATTATAGTACTTTAAAGATTTCAATTTCTTCGACATTGCCACTACAGTAAGCAAAGGAGGCAAGTGCGAAAGCCGAATGATCATCAAACCCGTGGAGCATTTTGAATAAGCCTTCTGATCCAATTTTCTTCAAAAACCACTTGATGTATGGACCTGGTAAACCTTCCATGGCATTGAAACACAAGCAAGTGTCCTCTACAATAACTGGGCGTTTTATGATTTCATAGGCCGACTGGCATTTCAGTCGGCTGACTTCATCAGGTTCACCCTGGTATTCGGGCAAATCTATGTCTTGATTCGTAATCTAAAAAAAGTAGAAAATGTAAGGTTTTAAGTGAAAACTTGTATGAATATCGAGGTTCTGCAGTTCTGTTCAGTGGTTAAAATTTAAAACTCACCTTGAATGGGAAACCTTCTCCAAGTATTTGGGTAACCTCTCGCAGCTTGTCTTTGTTCCCAGTTACAAAGACAATTTCCGGTTTATCCTGCGTTTGACTCATTTCTGTCAGCTCAGCGTCTTCCCTCAGTTGAACTTTCCTTAGAGAAGTGAATGTGGTACAAATGTTACGTTGGTCCACTCTTCGAGCTGCCCTTACTGCTCTTTGGGAGAAAGTGATTACTGCAAAGAAACAACTCATACAGGCAACCAACCACTGACTGAACGAACCACACTAATTTTTTTAAACCCTTGTAACAATGTCTAAGAAAACGCTTCTATCTGCTGCTGTCAAACTGTTCACAAAACTTATGGAATCTGCCGTATTCTGTTGCAAGTGAAAGCAATCGATACAAATCATCAATTTCAATAAATAAATATGATTCAGCAGAAACAAAACACAGCACAACAATTTATTCAACTAAGAGCACGTTGTGGAAAGAAAACTCAAGAGAGAAAGGGTTTTCACGACACACCAGCAACCGGTCCTCTTGGTTTGTCTCTGCTTTCCCCATTTGTTGGATTAATTGCATCAGCAAGAAAAAACGCTTCCAAAGTAAAAACTGTCGCTGTTATGTGATGTAGAGTTGAGAGAATGATTAAGAATATAATTCTTGATAAAATTTCAAACGTATACAGGGTTGCGAACTTTAAGGAATTTATTTCTTTACAATTTAAATGCAAATGACACGGACACGACTTGTAGTAATAGCCACAGATATATAAGTATGTACGTCTAAGAAGCAATAGTGCGACTACTCTTGCTTTCGAAAAAATACTTTCTCATTGCTTCAACTGCCCGTTTTCGGTGTGAGATTTCATTCTTTTCATCAGCACTCATTTCAGCATACGTTTTATCGCATCCATCTGGTAAGAAAGGCCAAACGTTCCATCCAAAACCTTGGCTTCCTCGGGAAACGATCCTCCCAGTAGTCATACCCTAAATTAAATCATGCTTATTAGTAACACATATCTGCCACTAGCCACTAGTGCCACTGCTTTCTTCCCTACGCGTAATAAGTCATGGACATACTTTGAAGATTTTAATTTTGTTGATATTGCCGTCACAGTAAGCAATCGAGGCAACAGCAACTGCCGAATGATCATCAAAACCGTGAAGCAGTTTGAATAAACCTTCTGACCCGACTTTCTTCAGAAAGCATTTGATGTATGGACCTGGTAACCCACCCAAAGCATTGAAGCATAAGCTGGTATCCTCCACAATAACTGGACGCTTGATGATTTCAAATGCAGATTGACATTTGAGTCGACTGACTTGGTCAGGTTCTCCCTGGTATTCGGGCAAATCCACATCTTCATTTATAATCTAGCATGAAAAATTAAAAGCACATTCACGAGAGTTAGAAATATGGAATTATATATATATATAGTGACAATGACAAATTAAATTTCATATAGCACTGAGGGTTGTCCGATATTATTGATTGATATTGATTACCCATACCTTAAATGGAAAATGTTTTCCAAGTATTTGTCTAAATTCTTGTAGCTTTCCTTTGTTACCAGTTACAAAGACGATTTCCGGTTGGTTTTGCGTCTGCTGCATGTCAATATCTTCACTTTCATTTAGATACACGTTCCTTTGGGATGGGAAAGTGGTACTGATACAACGTTGGTTGAATTTACCAACTGCTTTCACTTGTCGAGAGAAAGCGATTAGTCTAGGAAAAATTTTCATGGTTCCACGAAATGAATGGCAATGACAGTGAAAGCTCTTTTAATTGCTAACGTATACCAACGTATGAAGCATGAAGATGACCAACTTTCGAGCAGCAGAGCAACGCAGAAATGAGCACGAGAGGCGAGGCGAAGATTGCTTCTGATTCCAACATGCTTTTATGGGAATTAAATCAGTTTCTTAACTGATTGGAAATTTCAGGCGTAAAAGTTGACCATAAAAAATTATTATTAGATGAGTCGAAGTTGACACCTTCCATAATATGAAATTAGGTTGCATTTGATATTTTTCTTGTTGTTAGTTAGACTATCATACTTACACAATAATTTTTTAAGAAGCTTTTAATTTCAATTATCAAGCCAACATTTCATAAATAACTTTTTCCTTTACAAAATTCTTATAGTGAATAAGTCTAATGACGGCAAGGCCAATTACATACAGGTAAACGCAAACGCATAATTAGATTCTGATCTCTGATCTTCGTTCCGTAAGGGTAACATGTATTCAATAAGTTAACAAAAGGGGTTTCGGCAATTAGCAGACAGTTCATATATTCCCATTTTCTTAACATATTAAACAGTTTGTCAGTAAGTTATTATTAATTAAAATTAAACATAGTTAAGTAAGTGAAGCGTGCTTTAAAAATGTACGATTAAATGCTAAAATGGTCCTTGGCAAAATCGATTAACAAAACAAAGTGAGTAAACAGTAATTCAAGAGTTTCCACAAAATTACATGAGAGATTACCTCAACAAAACAATCAGGTTAACATACATTTCACGTGGTATACTTAAATCCCAGAAACATCCTGTTTGACCTTATCTTAACCATCAGAGGGAATTGCTGATCCTCTATTTCTTCCGCTGTACCACCTGTAACCTAAGCCGCCACCAACAAGAAGGGCCAGGACAACTGCGACAATTACTATAATGGCAAGAGTAGACAAGCCACCTTCAGCAGAGTCTCCACCACCTCCACTCGTATTTCCTCCCACTCCATCAATCTTGTCACGGTTACAATCATTGGTGGTGTTGCAGTAGCAGCGAGTGACGTTTTTGGGGGACTCTGGAGCATCACACTTTCCAGCTTTCGAAGCAGGTATTCCTTCGGCGCATTTCCTCGTTATAAACAAACGTCCATCTGTCTCAGTTTCCGCGACCAGCATACACATATTATTAGCAGGACAGTTGATGGACTTCCCCTCGTTCGTAGGACTGCATTGATTTTCGACCCTGTCATATCCGTCACAGACCCAGCAGTTTAATCCTGAATAAAGTATTCAAAACATAACATTTTGTCAACATGAACCACATAAGTGTATTAGTATATTAATTCTACTAATGTTTTACCTTCCGTGGACGGTAGTTTACCGTGCCTTTCCAAACGTAACCTTATACCGTAGTGAATTTAATTTCAGTCAAAATACTTGTTGAAAGCAAGCAACAAGACAATAAAAAACCGACTTATGATGGTTCTTGGTTTGAAGTAAGAAATCTTATTGCATTATTCCGACAACACTGTCCGGGCATCCGAAAATGTTTTAACTAGATGCTAAGCTCGGCTTCACTTTTGTCACTGAACCAAAATATTATTTACTACATTGGATTGTGTCGATGTTGTGTCTGAGTAATCGCTTCCAAAGGCGAAGCGTTCGTTCGTAGTTCACTCACACCCCCTCCGTTTTATATATTATACACTCCAAAATTGACGGCATCCCTTCCCTTGGTTTCTTGTATGTATATTTTTTCAGCTTTACTTTGTCATTCGTCGTAAAAGCACAAATAAAATGAGTCATACATATAAAATATATGCATTTACTATACTACCACTATCATCTCTGCTAAGCCTATCAACATATACCACCCAACACGAACCACAGTGATATTGATATTTTTAGGCATGCGATGTAAGTACATATAATGCGAGTAGCAAATGCACGTATGGATAACATTAGTAATGCAACATGTATATAATATACGTGTTTTTTATTCGTCTTTTCTGTATCTTTTCCTTCATTGCACAAAACAAAAGTACATAATATTTTTGTCGTCCTACGTAGTATAGTATAAAGTGGTTTTTTGGTAAGTACCGATAGGCACAGATGTTTTCTGTTCCACTCGTATTATACTTGTACTTGTCTTTCATAGATTTTTATTGCCTGTTAATACCATTAAAGCCTGAATTCAATTGATTTTTCTTAAAACAACGACAAATGAAAAGACACCGATATCGATGACCGATATAACATCCGCTACCTTACCACATGGTTCTTCCTATTTCAACGAATTTGTATTAGGACACGCGATATGAATAATAAATATTACTTTTTGCTCAACTCCGTTAGGCCTGTGGCTTCATGGTGATAATTGGTTTGGTCAACTTTTGTTTTGTTATGTAAAAACGTGACTGGAGTCTTCTACGTAATTATTGGAATTGAATATTTCGAGTTACAAATGCTACAGGTAAGCCAAGCCAAATCCATAGTAGATATAGTGGGTTAAAATTTGAACTTTTGACATGAGCGAAATTTTTAATGGATTTTTGTTTTTTCTTGGAAATTTGTAGATACAGCATTGGATAAGTAAATAGCTGGACTATTATTATTCCTGTGTTGGTAGCATCAGTAAGAACGACGGATATTGATTTGTGAATAGTTATCTTGGCAAAGTGTCCTTGAATCAGAATGGCGTCATCCTCAACTTCAACTGAAGAGGCTACTGCAAGTACCAGCACCAGTCAGCCAGAGAATAAGGAAGAAACGAAAGAAAAAAAAGAGGATGAAGACGATGACTCAGATAAGAGCGGTGATGAGAAAATGTTTGAGTGCAATATTTGTTTGGATACTGCCAAAGATGCCGTAGTCAGTTATTGTGGACACTTATTTTGTTGGCCTTGTCTCTACCAGTGGCTAGAAACTAGACCTAATCGTCAGTCATGTCCTGTATGTAAAGCAGCTATTTCTCGTGATAAATGTATACCTCTTTACGGTCGTGGAGGTTCAGGGAAGGATCCAAGGTACATTAAATGGAATTCGCTTTTTCTTTCATAAGTTAAAGCAGCACAAACAATACCGAACTTTTACAATGTGTCTGATTTTAAAATGATTAATTTATGATATAGATCAAAAGTTCCACCTCGTCCTCCACCAACTCGAACAGAACAGACCGACAATGGAAGATTTTCCTGGGGTTCAAATGAGGGGAATGGTGGCTTTCATATGAGTTTTGGAATTGGGGCATTCCCGTTCGGCTTCTTTGCTTCCGCATTTAACTTTGGTGGACCTGGGACAACCCCTGCTGGTGCTAATTTTATGACTCCCCAGCAGATTGAAGAGCAAGAATTTTTATCGAAAGTTTTTATTTGGGTTGCCCTTATTTTCATTGTGTGGTTGATGCTGGCTTAAAGAAACTTGCTGAATGATCAATCATGCTATTCTCGCTCGCATACTGTTTAGATCTACGTAAATCAACAACCCACACTTCTTGTTGTAACTTCGTGATATCCTTGTATAAATCTATTGGTTTTCCATAACTAATGAATATTATTATTAGAATACTTACTTTCTCACGCAGATTATTCGAGATAGATGTGAGAGATTGTAAGCTACGATTTATCGTTATGTATCTTAAAACTGCTACACTATTAAACTATTATTGATAATTGCTACGCGCAGTTCAAATATTTGATTTCCTGCTACGGTATAAAGTTTTAGCGTAGGTCTTCCTTTATGCATTTTGTAAGTTTTCTCATATATATTATATTATATATGTTCAAATTATTGTTAAAATAGGTAGGATAACATAATTAATATTAAGTATCCGAACTGAAGTCGAGTCCGTAAATAAATGTTAACTATTGCAAACGTACATCCAAATGAGCTTTAGTACTTTGTAAATTTTGTTTTATTGACCTTGCGTTATGGTATATCTATTTATGGTATGTATAATTAAGTAAAGGTAATAGATTATATTAAGCAAAATCGCACACCCCGATTCCTACACTCGTTTCTTATCTGTTAGCACTCTGACTATGGATCCGACACCACCCACAGCAAAGGTTTTCTCATGCCAACTTAGCAAATGAGCACTGGATCCTTCCGTTGGAGCTTCGAAACCTCTATAAATATATTTCATTAACACGTCTGCTTGATCCGAGTCTAAGGACTGCACAGCCTCTTCGATTTGCGACGACTTTATTGACATCAATACTCTGAGGGTTACTGAGGTGGCACTATCCTAAAAAAAATTTTAAAAGTTTGTTTAAGCAATATAATGTCTCTACCAGTATACATACAATGTAATACGGATCATCATCAGAAGGCAAATTTTCTTCACATACTTTCACTTGTTGGGACTTGGAACCTAGAGGTGCATTCGTCAGGCAATTCTTGAGCGCTTCAATGGCTTTTCCTTGATTAATCAATTGTATAACTTCCTTCTCATCAGGCCCTGAAATTGGGGACTGCAACTCTGCCGGCTCCTCATCCTTGTAGTTATCCTCGTTGAACTCATCGACATCAATTTTTCGGAATGCAGCACTTCTTGTATTTTTTGCCATGTCTAAACTACCGGTCTAGGTTAGCAATTTCTTGCCAATAATATAGTTCCTTAAAAGATAAATGCAATAATTAGAACTGTTTTAATTTATTGGTATGTTACCCCACTGACAGATTCATTTTTTTTGCATTCAGAATTTGACAACTGGTAAGCTTATGTCGTGTGTTTGTGTGAGTACATACTATGATGATAACAGCTATAAGCTTACTAAAACATTAAGTCCTAAAATAAAAATTTTCTCACCTGTAAAAGTATAACAATGATAACTGCAGTACGACTCAAAATAATACTTTACTAACACCACACCCTGTCAACTTCCGTTTTAACTTTTAAGCGAGCTCTTTCCTTCTGAAATCTTTAACAACACTTTCGCTAGCTTTCACTTCATCACAGTCGGACTTCAAAACCGCTAAACACCGACAACTCTTTAATCATATCTTAATTACGTTTGAATCGGAATGATGGTAAATACTGAATAACTTTATGACAGCACTGATTCAGTCAGTAGTGTCATTTGTCAGACCATGTAAACTTACGATTTCGGCAAAATACTACTATAGGTATAACTCAAGTGAAGAAATACAAATGGGTATCTGCTGGAACGTAGTGTATTTTTGTTTTGTATATAGAATACTTACGCTCATTCATAAACAGTACTATGTACAAATGCATAAGTTTGTTGTGATTCAATGGAACACATCATCATCATCTTATCTTCGTGTGGGGTAAAAGCACACAAGATCAAAAAATTGAAGAGTGCATTGAGAGCCATCTGACTGATGTAGCTGTAAAAACGTGCCTGTGGAAGCGGCTACAGTACGATAATTTAGAAGTTGGGCATGCACGCAGTGCAAAAGTTGTCTCTTGCAGTCTGCTTGTAATCTTCCATTCCGGTCGGAGGTTTTAGCTCTGAGAATTGGATTACACTGAATAATTTCGTGTAAAAATTCGTCATAATGGTAAGTTTTCGAACTGTTTATCATTACTATCATTAAATACATTATAATTTAAGCGTGCTGTTGATTTCGGTTCGGAAAATGGTTAAGTTTATGATGTCAGGAATTACTGATTAGTAGAAAAGTGTAAAACATGTTGTATACAACATCAATCATCATCATCATGAATATATTGGATGTTGATTAGTGTTGAGTATTTCTAGTTGCAGTGGTGTAGCAATTAGTACTTATCAAGATTTTATTATTTTGATTTTTAGGGTAAGGTAAAATGTTCAGATTTGAGGACAAAGAAGAAGGAGGAGCTCACCAAGCAGCTCGAGGAGCTCAAGAGCGAGCTGCAAGGGCTTCGTGTCGCAAAGGTCACTGGAGGTGCAGCTTCCAAACTTTCTAAGATGTAAGGACAACCTTTAGTGAAATTTAATATTAATCACTTACAATAAGTATGCTGTAAAAAACGTACGTATAGGATTTGTGTTCAGTAATGACTATTGTATTCATTAATTTTCAGCCGTGTTGTCCGCAAGGCTATCGCTAGGGTGTACATTGTTATGCACCAGAAGCAAAAGGAAAATCTAAGGAAGTTCTACAAGGTAATTTATAGGAGTAACGCTGTATTGAAGAGTTTAATCGTAGATAAGACATGACATTAATTATGTTATTGGTTGGTTTCTATTTTAGAACAAGAAGCTGAAGCCCCTTGACCTCAGACCCAAGAAGACCAGAGCAAAGAGGCGTGAACTTACTAAGCACGAAAAGAATTTGAAGACACCTAAGCTATTAAAGAAGTTGCGGTCATTCCCTCAGCGAGTCTACGCTGTGAAGGCTTAATTTTTTTGACAGTTTTATGTGAAATTGTTTATGCGAAATAAAATTCTTGGGTATGCCGTAAGCTTTTTTAAAGTACAATTTACTTTCTCCTTTGTTTTGTATTTCACACCATCATTAATGACAGCGATTGTTTGCATAACGAAACTGTAATTTTACAGTATAGTACATTTTCCAACTTAGGTTACTTTAATGGTAATAATTATCAGTTGAATTATTAGTTTGAATGAAGGCTTGGTATATCAAAAAGAAATGTCTTATCATATGAACCTACAACTACGAGTTCAGATTCAGAGTTGTTCAGGATGAGGATCCAGAGCAAATATCCATACGGGGTAAAGGTCGGTTGGGAAGTTCTTTTGCTTAACGTACTTCAATACTTTAATTCCTGATTTAGCAAAAACGTCCATGAATCCTTTGAATGGTCTAGTGATTGAAGAATCATCCTCGTCCACGTCTTCTTTCTCACCCTTTGTACAGTTTTCCTTTATAACAATGAGACCTCCAGGCTTTAACGCCAGACTACATAGAATAAATTACATATACTTACAACATATCATAACAGTAGCATAGAATGGAGAAATCTTGTCGAATCAAAGTTATATGTTAATGTTTCTAAACTACCTGCAACGTTTTAATAATTCCAATAAGTCATCATCAGTTACATGGGAGAGAACCCACTGCATCCAAATCACATCATATTTCCCCTCTTTTGGACTGAATTCTTGAAGACCGGAGCAATAAAATTCACCTACTTTTTCATTGCTTGAAAGAAGGTTTTTGGCTTCTGCAACAAACTTGGGGTCCTGATCAACTAAATCCACCTTGTCAAAAAATCTGGTCAGCAAATTCTTTGTAATACGACCGATCCCTGCCCCACAATCCAGTGCATAAGAAGATTCGAGAGATTTTCTTGTCTAAGAATAGCATTCTTTTGTCATCACTTGCCATAATATGGATTGAATGATTCATGTTGACAAATAGTTATAAATACTATAATATGAACTCAATGCCATACAAAATCAAGTCAAAAACTTGAACCTACTTTAAAAACGCCTTTTAGAAATCTCTCCGAATCTTTGATGTCACCATTGTTCAGGTATCCCAGGCCTCCAAGCATCCCATTCACAGTAGGCTCTATCTTGGCCCAGTAATCAGCTCCTTCATCGTAAAATTTTGAATTGGCAGGATCGGATTTACTATCTTTCGAATGCTCACTTTCCATAATGAATGCTGTCACCATTAACAAACAAAAAAACAGTAACTTCAATTGTTAAAATCCTTGTTTTTAATTTCACTTATCATTTTAACAAAAATTATGGTATATCGCGAAAGGTTTAGTTTAGTACAAATGGGCCATGTCAAGCCATTCCATATATTAAAAATACAGTATGAGTATGTATCAAATGAAATAATACTACACGTACAAACTAACTGCTTCAAAACGCTCTTTCATGCAGTTGAGGTTTTACAAATAATTAACTTATGTTTACGCTCCTTTTCTATACTTTACAATTACAAGCTAATGCTTTTTTTTCGCGTCCCATAAATCAAACTATTATAGTGATATAAATAAAAAATATTACATAAATGAACACCCAGTCACACATACAACCGTTGCTGTTCCAGTACCCTTCATTCATTCCAAACTACTCTGAAAGCAAAAATCTTGACAAAACTTTCCGAGACACACATTGTAATTTGCCTACACACACACACACACAATGTCATTTTTATTCGAAGGGAACTCAGCTACGGATTTTGGTTTCACAGCCTCTTATTAACCTCATATCCTTCACCGTAAATCACTACACCATACAGTATGTATTTGTATTATTATTTTACTTAATCAAGACTGGATTGGAATGAAACAATAACCTAAACAAAAGTTATTATTTATGAATAAAAACGATTTAAATACACTGAGATACAACCACAGGCTCCAACCAATTATTCCTAAGGCCTAGTCCATCAAACTGAAAAGGAATATTGAAAAGTTATCGTTATAATCTCATATTAAACTAGCATCTGAAAAGTTGTAGAAATATTATAGTACATAAAATATGAGCAATAAAAACTTACATTTACGCATCAATAGCAATGGGATGTCCATTCGTAGCAGACCCTTGCTCGACAACAGCTTTAGTTCCATCTTTCATTTCAGTGTCGACAGCTACTACGGCTGGTGTCGCTACTTCTGTACACAACTTTTTAACAGGTCTTTCATCCCCTGGACCATCTTCGGCCTTTTTCTTCTTCTTTACAAGATGGGAAATGTCATTTGCTGCTGGTGGATTGGGGTTCTTGACGGGACTGTTACGTAGGATAATTTCTTGCTCCTTCTGTTCTTCCTCTTCCATTGCTTGACTTTCCCTCTCGGCATCAATAGTATCTGTAATTTTCTCTTGTAATTCGGGCAATAGAGCCGTTAGCTCTTGAACTTCATCAACTTCTGTTTTTGATGGGTCTTCTAACTCAATGCCAAGATCCTTGGCTGTCTGCTTGTTTTCAATTTTGTTTTTCAAAATGCTTATCCTGGTTTCAATGATTTCCACGGACTTTTTGAAGCTGACAATTGCGTCTGGGTATTTCTTGTCAAAAGAATACGCTAGCCCCATTTGGAAGTAATACTGTGCTATTTCCCTACTATCGGAGCCCTCAATGTCTGCTAGGATTTCCAGGCCAGTTCGGAATTCGTCAATGGCTTGATTGTAATTTTCAGATTCGGTCGCAACTTCCCCTAAAGAACAGTGTGTGTCTGCCAATCGCTTCTTGAGAAGTTTTTCTTTTTCCTTCAGCTTTTTCTGCTCCTCTTCAGTCTTTTCCGCTAATGTTTTTTTGCTTTCAGTAAGTTCTTTCAACAATCCGTGGTATCCAATCTTGGCTACTTCCAAAACTTCCCAAGCTAGTTCCAGATTATTCAATTCCTCTTCAGCTTGTTTTTCTGCAGCTGCATCCACAGTATCGGCAGTTATTCCCGAGCTGGTGGATGGTACTTCATTGTCCACAACTTCAGCTACTTTAAGAGAATCAGACGGACTTGGAATATTTAGGTCTACTTCTTGTTCTTGTACGTCCTTTTTCTTTGTTTCGTCAGTGCTCGTCACCGCAGATTCCTGTGGAGTAGATGCAGGTTTGCTGTTGACCTCTTCAGTAGTGCCATTTGCAGTCGCTTCTGAGGACTCGGCTTCCCCTCCCAATTTTGAAGCATCTGCTACGGCTTCAGCTTCCTCGCTGTCATCGTCTTCCTCTTCGCTCTTATCCTCATCCTCAGATTCATCTTCTGAATTATCCTCAGATTTGCCTAGATCTGGCGTCTCAAGAACTCCCATCTCCAGTCGTGACTGTTCCAGCAATGCTTTCCCATAAAAGAAGTGGGCTTCAGCATTTTCAAAGCATGACATCTGAACCTCAATTTCACTGAGAAGTCGGCATGACTCTCCCAAGGATTCTATTGCTGACTGGAAATCTTTGACGACCAAATGACGCTTCCCCTGAACTAGGCTGTTGATAGCTACTTTCATAACTTCCTCTTTAGTAGCAGAAGACTTGGGAGCTTCGGTTCCAGTTGTGGATGATGTTGGCTGCTCTTGCGCTGCAACCCCATTAGTGGCTTCTTCGGTTGCCATATTGCTGCTGAAGAAAACTTTCACCTGTCACCTATGAGAATTCCAATTTCAGTGTTTTTGTAATAGATTATGGCAGCCTAGCTTAAAGCATAAAAATACGTCAAACTTGCAAAAACGAAAAATTCTACCCTTACTCTACAGTGAAAGTTGTGAATGGACAAGTGAAAAAACCGTAACCGAGTTCCCAGACACGTCAACTGAGCATTTTGAGTCGTAGTAACTAGTAACCTATCTTGAGTGACATGACATGGCCCAGATTATGCGAGGGGTAGCCTGATATATATAACGTAAAAAATACAAGTATAACGTACCTTGGTTAAGACTTATTTTTTCAACAGCAAGCCTCTTCGGCTCTACTAGCACCTGCAAGCTTTGATCTGTCTGAATGTCGGTTTCAAATCGGTTGAAAAGTACTCCCGGTTGGGCAGAAAAGTCTGTAATTAAACATAAATCCAATATTTAACAAACAGCCTTTAAAATTCAAGTGCCAATTACCCTGCCTTAACTAACAAAGCAAACGCACATGATTGACATGATGCACACTAACATTCGAATCTGCAAGTAACAATTCAATCCATCCATCATTCAATTGCATCGCGTCTTAAGAAGCAGATCTACAGCTCCAATTCAACATTCAGCCATCAGATCGGAGCAAATTCTAAATTAGTTAGTTGACAACAACGGAGGAAACAGGACTAATTACTAAGCTATTGCTTCACCTGAATGACATTCGAGGTTACCTACAGTTAGGTTAAAAATCAAAAGTAGGTCGTTTCTAACTAAAACTCACCACACATGTGATATTACTGACACAGTATCCAACTACAAACTACTGCAAATTAACTTCGGACAAGTGACGTGAACAAAATTCAATAATATCAACATTTAAATTTCAACGAATGGCTTGTTAAGTGAATAATGAAAGGAACCTATATCAAAGCTAAACGCTTTTAGCAACAACTTGATATTGTCTAAAGACTGATTGCATAAATATAGAATGATTACTGACACCTCATTCAACAAAGGTATAGAATAATTCAGTGACCCCAATTATCGTCATAACTTACCTGGGAAAAATTATAGATCCACCAAAAATTTGACAATGCCGGAAACTGAACTATTTTGTTATAGCAAGCTGTAGTAAGGAGGCAAAGCTGTAGGTAGTGAAAAATGTGTCGCTCTTGTCCTTTTTCTCTCTCTGCACACTGCACAATACACAACGGTGATGGTTTGATGATGATGAATTGAGGAGAACGAACGGGCAACGATCCTTGCAACACTAAAAACACTGCTGCTACTAATCCGCTATAATATGCGCTTAAAAAATATCTGAGCTATAACATCGGGATATACACAATACAATACATACGACCTACAGGGTAGTTGTTTGCATTGGTTTTCGAACCTTTCTTTCATGTAGAATCAGAATCCCTCTCTTCTTTATACTATCCTCCTCATCTCATATTACGTAAGTTGTGTTAGTGTTGATAAAGGCATTTTATACATAGAACTGTTTGGGCAGGCAGTAGTGGGAAAGGAAGAAAGACGGACATAGAAGTGCAGGCAGAGTATCCGTCCGAACCGAATCGTTTCATTTCACTCTATACTAGTAAGTACATCTTTGTTTCTCTTCTCATCTCACTCTAGTCATCTCTGTACTCTTTATCAACTTCATCCGAGTTTATACACGGAACATAATGTTGATGAACTGATGAATACGGCACGGGTACCGGTGGCATGTCGAGGATGTGCAACTACAGTACATAAATGAATGAGAATACCCTGCGAAGCTAAAACCAACACCGTGGACTTATGGAAGGACGTGTATAGTGAGTATAGGTACCTGACTAACTGCAGAAGATAAAATATGAAGAGTAAAATGTAATCTAAAAGTAAGACGAGTATATTCCAACTAATGCCTATGTCGATTTCAGTAGTAAGTATTTGCACAGAATATCCTATGACTTGAATTAAAGTTAGCGATGTAGAAGAAATTTGGTATACCCACGAGGACTGCACAATGAGATATGCAATGAAACTATATGAAGGGCTGATTATAGAAACTAAATAAAAATGCATGTCAATTGACGTTCCATGACATGAAAAAAACAAGTGGCAAGAATGAGAACAGATAACATAACTGTCGATTTAAAAAGAAATAGGTTAAATCTGCTAATCATATTAATCATATATCTAATGCTAATATTTTTAATGTTTTACATGGTTCATAAGTAGTTGTATTACACAAATCCATGAAATTCGTTCCTTGGTATGTACGTACACACGTTTAAATTATTGTTTGATTATATAATATTGTTTGAATAACTCATCTGACAAGTTATACTGATTCGATTTATAATGTTTGTGTCCATTTGTGAATTGGTCTTAGAAAATTAAAGCAATGACATGTATAAATTAGCATTCATACTTGCGGAGAATTGATCCGCATGGAATTATCATTGTGTCCAGTAAGAATTAAGTTCAATTGTCATTATCCTTACAGATTAAACTCGATATTATACGTATTACAATCTAACAATCTACTAAATTATATACAAATAATGTGATAAATTTTTGTTTGTTTGCATCCAACAAAAAACAATTAAAGTTTTATAAATATTTGATAATAATTATAAATCATGATTCATCAACATAAGTACTCAAAATAAAATCAAGTTCATAAGAGTCTGCCCCTTTAGTTGTAAATCAGTTCATTCATTATAGTAATACAAAATTCTATTGAATTTAATGCTGAGAATCAAACTTCACTATTACACCAAAAGCTGCCAGTAGCCAGTAGTGTAAGCTAATTACATGACATAACTTTTCCTTGAATATTTATACCAGATTCTATACTGTAGCTATATAAGTCATTTGTTCATTTACTAGTTGTAGTGCGTAAAACTCTACGCAAATAAATTAAAATAATATATTTCTATCGATCTCTCGGTACTACTAGCACTCTTTGTAAGTAAATCAAAATGATTAGAATAGTATTAGAGTGGTTGGTTCGTTTTCAATATGTGCATGACTCTTTTTAGTCAGTCGTTGTAGTAATCACAGCAGTGGTTTCAATACTAGATGAGGTTGCTTCGTTTTCTGTATTGGTAGTGATTGGCATTGTTGGCATCAGAGGAGTAGGAGTTGCCGTTGTTTCAGTGCTTGTTGAGAGACTGGTCTCGGGCATGACCGCTTCCGACTTCATCTCTTCTTCCGGCTGCTGTTGCGCTTCCATTAATTTCTTTTTAAAATCTTCAATAGTCGAACGTGAAATCTTAAGCTTGTTTCGCAATTCCTCGATTTCACTTTTGACAATGGATTTTGCATGTGTGATTGATTGCTTAGCTGCCTGCTTCTTTCCTTCAACTATAAAAATATTTCAAAATAGTTTTATTATTATTATTATGATTGCATATATTTTCTAGTGATATGAATAAAAATTACGGATCCGTACTATCGCTTTCCGGTTTCCAGGTAGGTTTGATCGGTTTCATGCCTTGGAGGATATCCATCATTAATTTTGTTGGTTCCATAAAGACTATTTCATCATATGTCTCGGAACAAATGTACTTTTTCACAATTGGTGGGGCTGTAGGGTCCTTGCTAGTCTCAAAAAGTTTGAGAATGTGGTATAGCGTAACCTTAAAATCAGTTTAAGTTTAAATGGTTTAGATCAGTTTGTTGTGTAATCAACTTATTCATCCATACATGTGTCGGCAATCGGCAACCAACTATCATATAATATACATACCGGCCTTTCAACGGTATCCACAAAATAAATCTTGATCACAATTTCGAACTCTCCCCATCCAGTTTCCGTAATATCAAATGGAGGCTTGGTGACAATACGACTTGGGTTCGGGTAGCTGTCATGAAGTTTGAAATGTACCTTCTTGATAAATGCTGAATAGTCTTCATTTAAATATGGTCTCAAAAACACTGTCCATTGATGAGTATGTCCGTCCTCTTCTCGCTTCTTTCCAAAATATCTGGCAGTGTTGCCCACAACTATTGGTTTTACAACTTTGACTCCCTACAACGCAAACAAACAGAAACATTAAAATTAAATCGCACAAGTCTAGATATGACAACTCGTTACGCAAATACAATGTGGATACCTTCAATCGACCTCCGGAATCGGGGCCGTAGTCATGCGCCACGCTTGTTGAAGTGGGAGTGCTTGTCATTGTGCCAACTGCACTGCGATGAAGCCAAAAGTTATTCAAATGGTCAGTGCCTGTAATTTCAATATAAAATTCAAATAGTAACATAATATTTCGGTTGTAAATCCTGTCTCCTGAATTACTAGTACAACGGGCGCTATCGCTTCAAATGAGTAGTTTTAAGAGCTTAGCGTTCAAACATTACCTTATCAAAAATACTCTTCGGTATTGGTATCAATGGACTTCAACTGAGATTCGTGTTGCAAGTTTAGTCAGTCAAAATTATTTCAAATCTAAAATCAAAAGCATCCAAGGCCCGTGAAGAAATTTGAATGAACAATACAGAGGTCAGTGGCAAATATGGAAGAGATTAGGAAGACTTGGATTATTTTCAGATTGGAAGCCAGAAAGGACTAACGACTAAATAGTAACCGTCAACTGTTGACATGTAGTTTATCTCTAAACTTGCAAAAATTAAGATTATCAAAATACAAAAGTCACTCTTTTTCTATCAGATTCACGTTGTAAAAGTACACACAACAGCAGAACACATGAAGTGTATTAGAAACTACTCGTGCTTCATCCATCACTGTCCATCCTGTTGCTGCTTTCTGAATTTTGTATGTGCTCCTCTCAATGGTATCAGCACGCACAGTGTAGTTTAGTTCATATCGGAACATCACGTCTCTGACACACGATATGTACAATCTGAAGCAACAAAGACGACGCTTTTCTTATGGAATTTTGGATCCATGTTTTATGAAATGGCGTGAGTCGTTATAAAATATGCACACAAAAATCCTAATTTTCTTGATGCTGGAAATAATTCACACTTCCGTTTCAGTTTCTTACAACAATGAATGAAAACGACAATGGATTTTAGCCAACAGTTCATTAAATGAGTTGTCAGTCATCGATGGTCCAGCTGGATTCTTTGTGAATGATTCAATCAAGTAGTAAGTATAGCTAAAAATAAATATCGTATTGCTTGTCAAGTATAGTTCTTTAATTGACGAATTCCTGAAATGTTGCTTATCGTTCAGTAACAAAGATAAGCAGTGTGCTGCAAAGGCCTTATTCCGGATGTAGAAAAGCCGGATGAAGAGAATAAGGGTAAATGAGTAGTTTTCCAATTCAATTAAAACGTATCGGGACACTATGTGATGATACTGGAATTACTAAATGTCTTGTACCATGCATTTTATCAAATATTTACCAATTCATAACTAGTACCTGAAACGAAATAAGGTTAGGAGAAACATGCATACACACACCTCGACTCAGCATATTTTCGTGAGATCTTCTCAATTATGACACGTTATGTTTTACTATTGCTCTTGTGAACCTACAATAAATTGGCTTTAAAAAACAAGTACATTTCATCATTACCAGTGAATTGCATTGTCGAGTTTATTACATATAATTCATTTACGTTTAGCGCTCAACTATTTATGTTAGAGATACATTCAAAATACCTAAGAATTATCATCAAAATGCTCAATATTACATAACATTTTCAAGCAGTAAATTCACTGGACACTACTACTTTCTGTCGACTAGCTAAATACAGACATGAGGAGCAGAAATATTTTTTACTCTCAACAGTCACATGTCACACATCTTTATTATCAAACTGTGCTGTTCGATTGTCTTATCATGCTCCCATATTTTCATATAGCCTCTTTAGCCATTCTGGACTGTACAAACTCTTTTTATTCAAAAATAAATTTAACTTCTTTAACTCTAGTAAGCATATTTGTGTAAAGTAATGAAATAACGTATTTATAATTACGCGTAGTAAGTATGTGTGTAATTATTATTATTCCAACATGATTTTGGTAAAAGGCAAATAACACGCAGTTTCACTTATTAATGGTATCAATCAATCATGGATATGAGGTTTTCATTTGGTATTTTGATATCAAATTTTCAGAGGTCATGGTCAGCGGCCGTGCTTACAGCAGCAGCGGATCTTTGTCTCTCCCTTCTAGCAGCGTCCCCTTGGTCATGATCGTCATCGGATGGAATCTTATTTTCCTGAATCATTCGCTGAATGTCCGCGTTACTCAGCTCGTGTGACTCGGCAGATACGGGCTTGAGCTTGTGTCTTGTTGGAATTCCATGAAGAATGTCGTCAGGATTTTGCGGACTTTGGTGATGGTGAGAATCGTGCAAGTCGTTGCCTTCAATTGTGTCAGGAATATCATCTTCCTCCTATTTTAAAACAATAGACGTTTACATTGCTTAAACTATATTAGGCATCTTAATGTGCATTACGATATACTGCGTTAAAACTTACTAAGGTGGTATTGTCATCTTCATTTGATTCCACATGCTGTCGTATCGTGTTATCATTGCAATCCACACAACTACAATTTTGAATCAGCTCTACATTTCTTGGTAACTGATAAACTTCTCCATTGCTCTCACTCGTGCAGTTTAAGGTAACCTATAATGAGACCAAGGATTATCATACGTTCACCCAGCATTCAGATACAAAATATTGAGATAATAATTAAACAATTCATAAGAAACGTACAACCGTCCACGATGTCACAGTTTTGTCGCATTTATCACAATATGGGGCAATCGGCTCATAGTCTTGTGCTCTAGGAACGCTATAGCTGAAGCATGCTCCAAGGCAGACAACATTGTCTATTACCGTTGGTTCACATTCTGGAGGATGGGATATTTCTTGACGGATCGGGGTGGATTGACACCAGGAATGCCTCTCAGGATACAGAGCAAGGTTGTGTACCTGTGAGAAAGAAAAAAACAAGGAAGAAAAAGGGATGAAATCAAGCACTTGAAATAATGGTATCGTGTAACGGTACAATGTGTAGAATTATAGCTTTCCATTCCGATTTTTATCAATCATGTAAATCATACATCATCATATCATATCGTGAGCTTTGGTAGGTTCAATTGAAAAGCTGTCGGACTCTTTTGCATACATAAACTTTCCGCAAATCGGCACCTGTCAGGTTATACCTTCATCACTGCAAAACAACCAAACTAGCTCAAACGAGAAATATTTGGATTTTTTATTTCTCTCGTCATCATCATCACGGCACGATGATGACAGAAAAGTAGTAGTCTTGCCTCTTGCAACCAACCTGAGAGTAATACTTTAAGTTGTTTTCTACTGTTTATCGTACGATATGGAGCCATTCTGTCTTGTAATCATTTTGTACATGCATAGAAGTACGTGTACCTTTATTATATGAATTATAAGCTATATCGTAGTATAGATGCTAGATTCCACAGCCAAAAGGCAATGTGATGTACAATTTTTGTGAGAAATATTTACCTGTACGACATTGCTTTTTGAGAAAGAGTTCAAGATGTTAGAGCTTGGCTTGGTTTAGGTTGTTTGAAGGGGTGGGTGTGATATATATACGGAACCAGTTGTTTCCTCAAGCTTAGAAGCTTGATTCATGATTTCTGATGGAAATTTTTTTTGCAATGAGAATGCGACTCTTTGAATCAGTTTTTTTGATGGGCTGTGGCTGAGAGAGTTTGAATGTAAACATTTTGGAGCGTCATTCCTTTCTGTTCTACTGGATATATGTATTCCTTCCCTTAATTGCAATCACATTTTCCTCGTAAAAGCCAGTTGAAAAGTGATTTTCGCCTGCAGAAAGAGTTGATTGTTGTGGCTTTGCCATTTGCATTTTTCTTAAATACTTTTTTATGCTTTAGTTTGCTCATTTGCATTTGTTCTTGCAAATAAAAAAGGGATTGTCATGGCCTGAAGAGGAATTGAGAATTTTCAGAGAGAACAGGAATGAAGATTGGGCTAACGTGTGTGATATGCCAAGCCAAAAAGCATTGTTACAATTGAAGACGCTCATCCTTTCGTATGCATCCCGTCATCATTAAGTGATCACATCACAAAAGAACAAACGCTCGATTCTACCTTTTATTTACCAGTACATTGTTGAACAGAATTAATATTCTGACTGAAAAAAAATCATGATTAAAATGTGCTAGCTTTTTCTTAGCTTGAGCACTAATGAACATTATGAACGTATGTTTTTTGTGTACATATTGAAAATTTGTATATGACTCTAGGTATAAATGATGTATGCGTGGTCCAACATAATGACTGAATCATCCATCCTACGTCTTATAATGACCAGCGGCCAATTTTCGACAATGTTCATATTATGAAGGTTGTACTTAAGACGATTAGATTTTTTCACTGCTGAACCCTCTCCATGTTGTAGAAAGCTGTTTACTTCATTGAAGACCAAGAGATTATGATGATACTGATGGGAATAGATATGTGATCACTGCAATGCATAATCATATATGAAACTACGTGTCCACCTCAATAGATTGTGTGCAGGCAGACTACTGCTCAAGATGAAGATGTGCATAACGATATAAGATCAACCTTTTAAAAGGACATTTTTTACCTGCATCGTATAAGTACCTACTTTGCGATGCACATCCAAAAGTGATGATAATTCCAATAGAATTGAACGTCAGAGATGCAAATGCAAGTAAAAGTATTATGATTCTCTGCATCCATTTACATAATGAATACGTTCCATTTTTATAGGAAAATCTGTACATGAACCAACAAAAATGGGTTTGGAACGTGCAGATAGCATATTACTATTCCTTTATTGTTTTTCGTAGACCGGTGACGACTTTAAAATTTGTAAATTATCAGTGAAAGCACCTACCTACTGTATACACGCTCACTGTGTACTACCTGATTTCCCTGTCTGCATATCGTGCGTGTAAATACGGATGGCATCATAGAATAAATCAAACAATGAGCAAGGTACATTCCAATTTTGTTTACAATTGGGTAAAATTCAATAATAAGCATGACATAACGCATTGCATTCGATACAGCTCATTTCAGGGAAGGTTTCAAGTTTTCTTAGAAGTATTTGCAGAAATATACGGATAGTTTTTCTCCATCATTATATATTGTAGATTACTTTTTGAGATAAGGTGTGGGTCAATGTCTTTATTGCTAAAATAAAACAATACCTTGTGATGAGCTCTGCAATCAGCTTGAAAAACGGTAAAACATCCAATCACAAACAATCCAAAAAAGGATTGTCTCACTGAACTCTGATGGAAAGCCATAATATTCAATATAAGTTTACGGGATCACAGATTGGTTTGGGTTGGATTTTTGAAGTTCAAGATTGTCGTTAGTGAGCTATATCCTAAAATTGTAGCTCTCATTTTACTCCATAGCTAATAATGGTCAATGTTCACCAAACTGACGGCACACGGCTACACACAACTTTCCATGCAAAATGTTCTTAGACAAAATGCTTTTCAATCTTATTCACAGCTCACACTTAACTTATGTAGGTTACAAACTGCACACCCAAATATTTTCCCAATTTCCTGATGAGTGCAGGGACCCCGAGGTAATTTGAGATGCACTTTTTGTGAATCGAGTCTAAAAGTGTTACGTCTACAATCTACAACTACAGCATCTTGAGGACCATCAGCAGACAGTCTTCGAATCTTCACCTGCTCACTCCTTTCTTTGCTTGCTCAATTGTACGACGAAGAAGATGAGGACTCGATCATGTTCTCGTGTTGAAGATGAAACTGCGGAGGTTAATATTGGTTTGCGCTTGTTTCGTTTTGTACCAAACGATGAGGATGAAGACTCTGCGTTTTTTACACTGAAGCCCAAAACTACAATGAGACAGCAGCATATGAGATGCATAAGGTACCTGTCTCTCCCAGCAATAATATTTTAAATACAACAATGATCTGCCTTATGAACAACGTAGCAAGCAGCATGAATATATACATACAACATATATACTACATCCTAATCGAATCAAACACAAGATGATGATAATTTGTGAGATGTGCTTTGCCAGTAATCGCTATTATGTATGTTGTGTGATGCCTTAAGAAGTTTTTAGCTTGCTTTTCGGTTTCTTTTACTATAAAGTTGACGATAGTATAGCAGAGAGGCAGAAGACATATATTCACCACCTGCGATGCCATCACCCACCATTAGCCATATAGCTCACAGCTTCATCCTCGCATCATCTCACTGACCATACACCTCCATCCAATATCCGAAGAGCATTATATGTAAAGCCACAGAGAACCACATAATCATGATACCCTGATGGCAATGCAAATATTCTTGTAATTTTTAGAGATAGACAATAGACGTATGCTGACATCAACCAAGCCAAGTATGCATTTACAGTACAAGTTTGATGTATTAAATTTATTGTTCTATACTAGAAGCAAGCGTAGGTGGACCTTTCGATATACATTTTCAAGATTGTAATAATTTTCTTCGATAAGATGACAATGCTCTAGCATTGTTCTTTCATGCATTTCAATGAGTTGTTTAATTGACCAAATCTCACACGCTCGTTCGATCATAAGTTGGTTGTTTCATGTATTTTTCCATAAAGTTACGTAGGTCTGAATGATGTATATTGCTTGCTGTATAGCACTACTACTTCTTTTAGTACTTATATACTCTTCCTGTTCCAAATCATGTTGTGTAAACTCATTCAAATTGGCATAAATCGGGTCCTAAATCTCGTATTCAAATGTCTTTATGACCCTTCAGTATTTGTTATAGAAAGCTTTGAATACATGTGATATTGGAGAATAAACAATTTGCCTTATGACGTATTATACAGCTTAAATACACACAATAGAATGGGCAGC
Source organism: Orchesella cincta (assembly GCA_001718145.1). Classification (NCBI taxonomy): domain Eukaryota; kingdom Metazoa; phylum Arthropoda; class Collembola; order Entomobryomorpha; family Orchesellidae; genus Orchesella; species Orchesella cincta. The sequence continues at coordinate 80,271 of LJIJ01000138.1, forward strand.
TGGGTATAAGAATTCACTTTTCAAAAACATACCTTTGCATTGTGTGTTGTTGTAGCATCGAATCTTAGGTTTTTTTTGCGTTCTTTAAGAAGATGAATAGATGAAGGGGAAAAAGGTGTAAAGATGAATAAGTGGTTAACCTTACACTTTGTCTGCGGCCTGCCTCCTTCCCCACTGATTGCATTAAAAACGAACCCAGAGTCTTCTCATGAAAAAAAATCTTTTCATTATTATTTATATTCGTCCTCTTGATTATAGTGCCAGCTTAAGGTGAGCGCTAACTGTTTTGTATTTATATCCATATAGTAGATATGCTTATAGCATCTTCATATAAAAATACAATGAGCAATACGCAACATTGCTTTCGTTATTCCATTTCATTTGAATTGAGTTGGACAGCAAGGAAATATTTATGGTACAAGAGCCAGTAGGACTCCGTGTTATATTGTGAACAAATAGCTAAAGTATGCATCTATGAGTTTTCAAAGTGTTCGTTTCCTATTAGCATTTGGCTACACATAATATTTTTATCCTATTACATCAATCCTGTAACCAGATGCTGCATTCCGATAGATTTTCCTAGAGAGAGAGAGAGAGAGAGAGAATGAAATATTACGTGAGAGAAATCGGATGCAGGTATTTATCTTTTAAGAATAAACATTCTTTCATGTCCTCAGGATAAAATGTACGTGTTATGTATGTAAATATGAATTACCATTACCTCCTCCATGAGTATGTAGTTGTAATTCCAACTCCAGCCCGTAAATTCTTAGCACCTTCAGAAAAGTGCATACAACAAATTATTACTGCTGTAAGCAATCAGGGAGGCAATATTTCCTGGAAGAAATGTGCTCATAGTTAGCAGCATCAAGATTAAACGAAATGCATGAAATTTTCAGCTCGGAAAGAGATGATGATGGTGATATGATGAGTATGAGTTTTTCCGGCACGGTATGTTGCACACGACTATCTGGTAATAATGGACAAATGATATGGTGTATTACAGCATTTCATCCATGTTTTTCATGCCACTTATTCCTTCTCATCGTCCGCACTGCCGCATCTCATGAGTCGTAATCTAATCTCATCTTCTTATAAACTTTGTGTGATCCTGACTCTCCAGAGACCATAAGACGAAACGCAAGCATGTACTTAAGAAAGGAAGGGATGAAGAGGAAAACTAGAGGCAGATAGTCAATTTTAGGAACAAGATACCACTTCACTTAACAACCTCACCTGAGATTGTGAAAGGGAGAGACATGGTCAACAGAGTGTGGATGTAAAGGCACAGACTGAGCAGAGACTAGCAATCTGTTAGTGAGTGTGAAAAGAGGGTTTATTAATAGTTCTGTCATGATTTCGTATGTTTTAAGATGCTTATTGTGTGTTTGGTGGATGATGAAGCGAAGAAATGAGAGAGTGCAACTGGTGAGAGAAGAGCTCTTACAAGCTTCGAGGTGGGGAAGTGAGAGTAATAAAAAAGCTTCGCTAAAGGGTGGGTGTTTACTTCCACACCTGTTTAATCATAAGGATTTACATTTTCCAACCCCTTTGTCCATATAATGGCAGCTTAAGAGCCAGATAAACCCAGGCATAAAATTGGAACAGAGATCCTTAGAATCTGTTATTGTATGCATATCCCGAGTATATTATGTGTTTGGCTATCGGTACAAGTTATTTGGCTGCATAGAAGTATATAAATCTATTTGGTGCTTCTATGAATAATTATTAATGATATTCGAAATGCTTACACGCCTTGAATGAACGGAGAATAACATTAGACAAACTATATGTCACAGAATGTAGGAAGAATAATTTGGTTTGACACGAGCATACTGGACAAGCGGACTAAATATAAACTCTATACGGTTGGCTTTGATCGTCATGAGAAGTGTCCGAGTTAGCTCATCTCATGAAATTTTAAAATGTCACTGAAACAACAAGATAGACGCATCTCCTGTTGTTTTCCGATGACTCGATTTTGGCTTGCAATAATTAAATAGCATTACTATTTGACGTGTGATTTTAACCAAAGCCAAACAAGTACGAGGATTGTTAAATTCCTACTTTGAAATGGAAAACGAAAGCATTGGGGTCAGGATGCGTTTGCAAAAAATCCCTCCTGAAGTATGAGATGCATGCAATGAGATCACCTTAAACTTACAATATATGTTGATTGGCAAGTTGTACTGATAACAGTATTAAAAACGCTTTTTTTCTTATTCTCATGCAACAAAACTCTTACTCAAAGATTCATTTTCAAATACTGGACAATCTTGACTTGTGCGGCCCGTTTAGTCTCAAAACGATGGACGGTTCTTGCTGATGAGTCAAGGGACCTTGTCTTCACTTGTGACCTTACAGACGTGATTTCGCAAAATGTCATAAACTTAGAGCAGTTCATATCCGGCGTAAGGATTTATGATTTTTAAGCAAAGGCAAAGCAAAATGGTGGTTTATCACCATAATCATCAACTAGGGGAACAGGTCGGGTGCTTACCAGTACTGAAACCATTCATTTGATTGGCCGTAACATTAACTTGGATGAGCTTCAAAAAATTGTGCATTATACTACCGGTTCTGTCAATGCGTTATTATTCCAAGACTGTGGCTCATCCGTGATGAATTCAACGTTTGATCTTTGATTTGAATTGATACGCTGCCTTCTGAATCAGCCTATTTGTGGGATTTAGGTAAAAGTCGTATGCTTATTAGGAATTTTTTTTAGAGAAGTTATATTTAAATATTAAAATATAGAAATATTTTTGAAAACCACATTGATTCACGAGCAACGAAATCTAAAGAAATTGGATGTGGACATGGGGTGGTGCTGTTTCGAATCACCACCTAGAACAGCAATTCTGGAGGCGATTCCACAAAATCTCCATGCGTTAATGATTCTGAATTTTTTTTTGTGGGGATGAGCCAGTCGACCTTAACTTTTTATCAGAATGCCCTAGCTTGGAAACTCTGTCAGTTATGTTTAATTTTGCTGAAAAAATTAGCATGCTGAGGTACATGTTGTGCACACGTGTTGCAACACTGTCATCATCACAAATATGGAGAAACTTCCAAAGAACATAAAAGAATTTTGACCACAGCCGTATTTCCCTGTGATTAGACCCGTTTCCGAAAATCAAAGAAATTTTTAAAGATTTAGAGTCCATTGAGCTTCAACTAATTATCAATTGTAGACTGTATAGAAATGAAGGAGAAGAAGTTTATTTTCCAAATATTAATGCTCATGCAATTTGGGAACTGGTGAGTTTGAGCAGACTGAACGCTGTGAACCTTGACTTGATGTCTGGTTACTATTATTGGAATGGGATAACATTAAATTGCATGAATGAATTTGTGGAAAGATCCCAAGCGTGAGGCTAACTACGGTTGATACATGTCTCCAAAGTATACATTCCAGCAGCCAAATGCTAAATTTGACTGATTTAAGATTGAGATGTGAATTATATCAGATTAAAAGTATAATGACTTGGCAAAAATAGATCATTCTAGCATTTGATTTAGACACAAACGCGAAATTCCATGCATTTCATCCAATATTTTAGTAAAGCGGTAAAGCTTTGTTCCATTGATAAGCTGTGAAATCCGAAACCTTTGTTGTATTGAAATGACGGGGCATTCGATTACATGAGATGTCACTGGTACAATTCATACTCCATTCACAGATGAGTTAATATAGTGCTTTAGGAGTCACGATTTTCAATCTTGTCTGTACTTTAACTTAGCAGCAAAAATAGTCTTATAAACTGCTATGCGGGTTTTTTATTACAATGCAGTTCATTGAAAAGTATAGGTATAATCTTTGTCTTTTTTATGCACGCTGCGTCCTCTAAGCAAAACCAACGGCACCCTCAACAGATTTGAAGTACAGCAAGAGTTATCTCTGTAGTTTAGACATAGGGAGCAGCCTTTGTTGAGATTGTTAAGAACAAGATGCATGAGACCCAAGTCCATGGGTCGAGAAATCTCAAACCATTATGACTACCACAAATGCTAATCATTTATCACTAAATACTCAAGTGTGAATTCCAACAGACTAATTTGAAATATTACGGATTGATAATACAAAGTAAATTAATTAAGCAATCAACTCTATTATAATTGAGAAAAACGCTCAACTCTGAGACGACTTGTCATCGTTAAAGGTTACATTTTGATTTACCCAAGTACATTGCATTTAAATGCTATTATGAAGCTTTCAATGTCAAGGTCTCTGACGTGTGGTGACACCAAAATGCTAATAACCTTACATTTAGATAATATTGCTTTTTGAAACAAAAAATGGTAATGTAATGCTTTATCATTTTCACGCACACCACAAATACAGTCAAACAATAATAATAAATCATTTAGTTTGAAGCCGCAGTTCGCGAGTGTCACTCAAAAGATAAACTTTCAAGTTCAATGTCCCCACGATAATGCCTGGCAATTGGTAATACTATAGTAATGTGCTCAATGTCTTGCGAGTTAATGATAACTACTTGTGATGATGAGTTGTCTACTTTTAGTCACTTCAGCTTTGACTCACTCACCAGTCTCCAGCAGTCGTCTGCAAGCTCATCCGTAATTAATAAGACTCATTTACGTTAAGTACATGAAACTTTCCTTTTCTTTGCGCTTCTGTTGTAGTCATCCAGCATCCAGAAATTATACAACTTTGCAAATTTGCAGCAGCACTCTCAATCTTTTATCTCCACTTCACTGACTGAGGGAGTCGAACGTGACATTGATCTGCAGACACAATGAACCATACAAATTACATCAGATTAAATTTTAGCCAGGTCATTACTTCATAACAAGTTCCCTTTCGTTCGACCCAAACCTCAATTAAGAATGGAAAAAAATGTTTCCCAAATGCAATCCAAACTCTCAGCAAAACTGCTGATGGTATGATGATGCATGTGACACATACATTACTCCAAAAATGTTTACTTGCCATTTGAATGCAATGCAGAACCTGTGCATGAAATGCATGCATGCATGTATTTACGTTCGCATTATCAAACTTGGGAACATTCGTGAGATTTGTTATTTACTGAACTGATGTGTTGCTTGCTACTGGTGCTCATTTCTTTTGTCATGAATGCCAAAAGTTCATGACACTGAAATACTCCTTCACTATACTATAGTCATAGTGTAACGATTTCTCATCCATTATCTTGTTTCTTTCACAGTGTAGTGCTAAAATCGCTAAACTCGAAAAGCTAAAAAAGCGAATGAATGATGTGCACACAAATACAAGCGTATTTAGCAACTATTTAGCAATGCTGAAGACCTTACCTAGCGCATTACTTTTTAAAAGATCTCACACGACGCTTCTTTCAAAACGTCATGAAGAAGCTGATTATCCGTACTCCAAAGAATGCCAAATATATGCACTCCAAAAATACGTGAACCGAATGGCAGTGGTTTACTGAACGATGTTTTCTCGTTTCCACGCTTTAGGTCATTATTCTTTCTTACTTTTTTCACCAATTGATTATTTGATTATCATTACACAACCGCATTTAACACATTAGCATAAGACAACTTGATTTGGTGATTACGTTTTCGTGTGATACGTCTTGAATTAATTTCTCTCCATAAACTACGCTTGATGTTGACAGAGCGCTGTTCATGTTGATAGCTTTCAAATGAAGTTTGTTACGTTTCAGCGTTTGCTAAACAGCTTACGTAACTATTTTAGCGTTACAAACCGAGTTCAATACACTTTGACAAATGAAATATGCTTATCGCAACAAAAACAGAGAGACTAGGCTGAAGTGTCATTATTCCCCAATGTCGCTAAAAATCGAACACGAGCTTACCACTTTCCTCTATCTTGGGCTGTAATTTTTTTCCCCATTTAAAAACTTTTTATTAAATTTTTAAATGCAATCAGGGTTTGATGATCTCTTGTTAGTAAAGTACAATAAACTTCGTGTAAACGCGTTGCAAGCTAGGTTCATCTGTCAAGTGCTATTCGCATCGCATCACTTGAAATGAAGTGACTGTTTTCCTGTTTCTAATCTCAGCATCTGTCAAGTGTAAAGAATGTGCGCAACGTCTGGAATAAAGCATTTTTATGCTAAAACACACACCACACACCTCACTAAATGAATGGATTCACTCAAAATACATTATTATGGGTGCGAGTAGAACGGAGTGACATGATAAATGACGTAAGGAATTGGATTGATATTTGATATCTGACACGCCATGACATGACCTGCTTGACAACAAATCATGAAGCTTGCCACCTCACCAAGCTTGTACAATGCCACTGAATAAAATGACGGTGGGTGGAGGTGAAAGTACGAACGGAAAACGAGTATTTTGCGGTAAGAAACTTACACCTTCAAGAATTGACTGTGGTTTGGTTAGCCACTGTGGAAACTCCATATCGCTATGACCAAAGATATGTAAATTGCAGTAATAGCTCAAGTAACTACTGCCGGAATAATTTTTGTGACATAAGCAGTCAATCGAACCGGATAAAAAGATATCTTTAATAGTAGTTTAGTTTGTCTTCATTTTAGACTATAAACGAGTAGCTAGTTACAGTCTTGAAATGATGCAACTATCATAAGTCATGTCATTCAAGACTGAACTTATCCTGTAATTCTTGCTGAACTTATCAAGACAGCATTTAAGATAAAAGTCAACAACGATTTTGCTCATCACCCATTCAAACTGATACAGATGCTATTAATAACTACTATTAAGGCAATTAGAAATTGGCAGAATAAAATTCCAACTATTTGATTTTAATTTTAACTTTGAAGGTTGAAATTTTTAAAATGTTAATTATTTAAATGATCACTTTGGCTGCCTTCTTTTTTTCGATTGACCATGAATGATTAAGGCAAGGCATTAGTGCTTAATGTCTGTATTGTCAGATAGGCAGGTCACGCACGTGGTACTTCATTACAGAGTTGGTCTATTACATCGTTTTAAAGAGTGTATTCCACTTTAAACGGCACTGCATGCTCATTCTGATCAACTTATGATAATCGTACGTACCCAGTAAACTTGCTTGTTTTAGCCGTGCAACAATGACTGCCGTTTTTACACATTTTACAAAGAGGACACTCAACCGTGTCCAAGCTCTTTTCCGGACTTTTCTTACTTCAGCAAATCTGTGTGCTATAAGCAACGGTAAGCGAATTAACAAAAAAAATGCTGCAAAATTAGGTCAAGTTGCTCCAAGTGCGAGGCAGTCTGCCAGTTAGGCTTTGTGATTTTGCGGTACGTGCATGTCAAGTAGAAACGGTGCTGCATCTTTTACATTGTGCAAAATTTGAATGAACACTTTAAAGGTACCAGCCCACAGCTCTAGCGGTTGTGGCAAATTCCTCAAGTGCATTTAACCGTGTTTGTGCAGTGGTTTTGTGATTATGATACTGATAGTACCGTATGTGTACGTATCAACTTACATCATTTTGTAAAATGCGTTGTCAGCATGCAGCGGTAGTTCCTTTGAGAACGAGAGGCGACTGCATAACTTTTTACCAATGATGTAACATGATAATTTTATAAAAATGCAAACCGAGAAAGAATTGCCTAAACCTACCTAATCTAGACGGTACATCATTTTCGGTTTCGGTTCATCCCTTTGAAAAATGAACACTTTGGAATGCGATGAGGTTTGGAAAAACGAGTCGGTTGTACCAAATATTCTTTTTCAGATTATTGACATACTATTTCAATCTCCTCAGTTGTGCAGTAATTTTAAGGATCGAATGCGCACTACAAACGTTACGAATTGAAGTGCTTTTATAAATTCTTATCATCATCATCATACTACGGAAGTGCGTTAGCATGATATAATTTATTGTTGCACTGGATAACATTCATGAACTAGCAAAGTATTATCCGTAATACACGTGTGGATTGTGAATGTAGCTCATAAATAACTGTCTTTTTCTATCTAAGTCGTAGATTACATATCATTAATTTATTTGCATCCTGTACTTGCGTACTTACATACGAAGCAAATGACCGGAGAGGAAAAGTTATACAGACCTACATACACACAGAAAAGATGTGTAACTAATTCCTAATAATTATTATAAAAGTCAGTCAACAAGATTTATGAAGAGACTTGCTCTTTGTAGCTTGACACCCAGACGAAAGGCATATTATGACAGGTAGTAGAAGAATGACAACCCGGTACAGACTTTAAGAAAGAAAAGAAACCGTCCACCATCTCCATTATATCATACATGACTGTTGTTGTTGTTTGTGAATGAAAAAGGTAGAGTTGGCCAGTACATACTTCATGTTTGTACTCATTAATTTTGCATGTGTCAGGCTTACAAGGAAAAGATTACGTTTTTTGCAATGATAGTAGACGCAACATATTATGCAGCCATCAACAAAGTGTCACGGAACGGGACAATCAAGTTGCTTACTAAACCACTGATTCGACTTGGCCTTGTTTCCCTCAACACGGCCAGTAATCATACAACAAAATGACTTACATAATAAATGATAGTAAATCTGAGTTCTGTCAAACGTCTTGGTCTTTTGCAGCAAGTGACCTATTTGATGGAAACGAGACATGTTTGAAGTTTTCCGTAATTCAAGGGTTTTTTTCTTACTCACATTATGTTGTCAATTTCGCGGATTTGAACGATGACGACATGCAAGCATAAGCAAGCAAATACCTGAATTGGTATGCTGTTCGACTGTCCGACCTAAATAAAGTTCCGTTATCATCTTCAATCTCAGTACTTTTACTCGAGAGCCATATGATCTCATGCTCATGAATGTGAAATCGGTTTCCGCACGTGTTTGAAGGTCTATAATTTACCGTCACAGGTAGTATAAATTAAATGTACGTGATAGGTAAGAAGGGGTTGTCACAAATAATGCAAATAAATATCTTGATAAAATTTCGATTTTCTGTCTGATTGTAAAGAAAGTAATTTTATTGGTTTATAACCGTTCATGATGCTGTAAAATATGAGTTGCAAGAATGTATGTAAAACATTAAGGTTAGCTAAATATATATTAATCTTATTTACTAGGGGTCAATGTGAGCGTTCTAATAAAACATAATTTTCATATTTCAGACACACTTTCATCCAAAGAAAACGCTTAGAATCAAGTCACATTGCTTATGTGTGACAGGCGATTTGAAGAGGATTTTGGAGAGGTACTTTTTCATAAGGTCTTAATCAATCGAATTATCTATGAGTAAACGTAAATTCTGTGGTCAAAAATTGACTGCATATTCTGAACTGTCAACAATCATAAGGTTAGGGTATATGTCAAGCGGTCGTGATATGATAAAGTTTCTCTTGCACACATAGCAAGTGTGATATCTGATATCATAATTTTCAAGATTTGTTAGTGCACAACTTGTCTTTGACAGCCACATAATAAGAGTTGGCTGTAATTCAACGATATTTTTGCACATATGCACTTGACACGCAGATTTTACTTCATGCATGTACCCATGTGTATTGATCATTACATCATTAATTTTACAAGCACAAAGAATCAAAGAACATTATTTATTGCGCTTCATTGGAGGAATGATACTGCACTTGCTCTCGAATAATAAAAAATGTAACAGTGGATGGTGCAGTGGACACAGTTTGTACAGTCATTCAATATTAAAGATTACATTAATTTTACTTAGATAGATTCATACTGTATCTAAAGTGTATGGTGTAGGGATCGAGTGCATGGCATGGGTACCTGTACCTAATTAGTAGACCTCCTCTCCTCTTATGCCTGAGGATGTTAGACAGGCAGGAGGATGGGGAATGAATTTTGAAAGTAGAGTGTTCTTTTAAAGCCTATGCTATATAAGGTTTCAAGAGAGAGGGAGGAAGAGAAAATTAATTGGGAATGATATGGTATGTACAGTGTTAAGCTGATTGAATCTTTGAGATTTGCAAACTTCGAAACTTCTTTTTTGACTGGATTTGAAAGAAAGTTTTTGTGGGATTTCCCTAACTAAATGCCCTTCTCAAGCATCCTTCTTTTTTGGCCCAAGTAGTATTTAGTAATAATTCCTAACCAAAAGGTTTGGAAATCCCATAAAAGATTTGTCGATTTAAATTAAGCATTTAATGATTTAATAGATATAATTTTAATGTAACTAACGAATTAGTAAACCCATCCATTTTATTGGTTCTCGTTTGCTATTTTTTTAAAATCAGGATTCGGAAGTCAAAATTGACTTCCGAATATTTCCGCATATCCCCAACTTAACCGCTCAAAAAATATCCCTCTGAATCTAAAAATTGTCAATGCACGTAGGTCGAATAACAGTCTTGGAGTAATTGCGTACAAGTATCATGGAGCGAAAAAACTGTACAATATTATATGAATTAATCAAACTGTTTGTACTTTCATAGCTCCAAACCACGTGTAACCTTGATTGTGTGTACTAATGTATGCTTTTAATAAAACCATGGGCATCAGCAATCGAATTTTTTCCTTGTGTTACATTGAATAAAAATCTATTCATACACCAACACAATCGGGGACTTGCACAATGTATTAGTGTTGCGCGTTGGTTTGTTTCTTTTTCATTGTGTTGCCGGCTTGCTGGTAGACATAAGCAAGCTAGATTTTTACAATAAACTGGTCAGTCTGTTTACAGTCTTGTTTAGTAGCGGTATGGTGTCTCCTATAGCACCACTTCAACTGTTTTGGTATAGCCCAAGCTTCATTGCTCATATACGCCTCTGCATTTTTAGAAAACTACTGATTGCTGCTTCTACTCAGGTTAGTATATTTTATCAACTTGCTGCCCAGCTCCTATCAAGTATCACGTAACAATACTTATTGAACCAAATCTGTACGTTTCTTCTCTTTTCATATAACTACAATGCACCAAAGTACATATTGCAGGAATAAAAGCAATCATTTAACACAGAAGGAGTATCTTTCTGTTTTCATTTCGTCAACTTTAGCTGGAACAGGTAGATCGGCCGAATGCGCACATTTTACGCGAGGTTATTCAAAGCTGTTATTTTAACTTTGCCTTCTTGAGAATTTTACAAACCCAAAATCCAACCTACCTTGAAAATTTTCCACTTGCATGTTGAAGCTGAAGTATGTGGTAGTAACATTTTCATATCAATTTTTTAGAATACCGTAGGTAGTTGTTGGGTGCAATGCTTTAAAATGACATTATGCTTTTTTTTTCTATAATTGACAATGACTGAAAGCCAAATAATTTGCATATTTACATGAAACATTGTCTATTTCCCATATTATGGAGCGTATTAGTGAGCCGTATTGCATAAAGTGCACGTGTACCCAAGCTGATTTAACTATAGGCCCTGTGTGTACCTATGTATTCCATTGTCTTCATTATAAGGAGTTTACTCCAAAGTTCCAAGTATTTTATTGAACTTTGGTTTCCCAAATGCATTCATAAACCCAAAATTGGCTGCAATCTGTGCACTATACGATCAAAAAATGATAAAAATACACCAGCAAGGCAGTCAGTTCTCTCATTTCCTCCATCCATGTGATCAAGAGGAAATAAATAAATGGGAAACCACCATCCATTTCCTAAAAGTACTCGTTGGTGCTACCGTGTAGTGCAACTACATGCTCACACACATCGTCATCATATCTAATGTTTTTTGCATACGCGAATGAAAGTGAAGTTGTTCTCGCCTTGCTGGTATATGCTGTTCCACCGAATAAACTGTTTGATACCACTATACTAGTTCGCAAAAAAAATTGGGATTTCTGAGTAGATGAAAAGGTCTTTCTCCCCCAAACCCTGTTGTGCTAGGCTAAGACTATGAGTATGCTGTTCTGCACTTTTGTAGTCATTCAGTTTTTTCTTTGCCTCTTCTAGATGAGCCATAACCAGAGCGTCCTTCCTTTCTCTTAGCAGCTCCTATATACACACACTGCTCATAGTATACACCTACCAGTGCAGCTGAGTTGTTGTTGACTTAGTCACCGAGTCATTCAGATGTGCGGATCAGTTATTGTGTAACATCAGCAGGAGAAGGAGAACATAGGCTTTGGCTTGGTTTTGCTGGATTGCTTTTGGTTTGGATTGAATATCTCTCTCTCCAAATCCAACGCATCGTGAAAAGAGTGACACTGAACTCAGGACGCCGGTACGTCAGCATCTCAGAGTGAACTTGCAGCTTGAGTATCAACTCCACAAAAGCTGTCAGCATCAGCCAGAACAAATAACTGCCATTGAAAACGATAGTATTTCTCGTTGAATGTAAAAGTTTTGGAAGAAAAAATATTGCTATTATTGCTCCCGTCGCCATTATAAATATCCCAGAAGGGAATACTTACATCTGCCAAAACTGAAGCCAACTGCCATTTATCCAAAATAGAAAAAGGATTCTTGAAAAGGAGAAAATCCTTTTTGCAAAAAGTTTGCAATAAAAACTGTACACAAAACAAATTCATCCAGGGAGAGAGGGGAAGCCGTAATAAAAAGAGGGATGTTGTAAAAACATATTTTTGCAAGTTGCGAAATTCTCTCTGCCTAAATGTTTCAAAGAGCTCATTCAGCTACATAAACATTTTACAGTGAAGTGCGTAGCATTAAACGTGACGCTTCCCGGAAAAAGGGCTCCCCAGCCATCCATCTGCCATTTTTAATTGTTGTTTTCGCAGTGCCAGTTGGAAAACAGAAATAGGGACAAAAACGAAAAAGGGGGAGCCTGAGAATACATTTTGCAGCGACACAATCGGTTCCACTGTTTGTTGCTGTCCAAGCCATAAATATATTGATTTTATTGCAGCATTATGATCATTTCAAAAGATTTACTGGTCCTGGGGGACTACCTCCGGCTCCCTAAAAGTGCCGACCACACTCAAATCCCGTAAGTTGCAAATTCCTCTTTTTTATTGCTTTACTTACTAGAATTTGCTATTATCCATTCACGTTTGATGTTGAGAATGCTGTTATCCATCCGCTAAGATCGTTATAGTGCTTGCTTGCTTATATGAGCGGTTTTGGTCCTCCTTCCATTCATTTCAACTGATATTACTTTTGTCCTCGACTCTCGACGCTGTATCATTTGCCGTTGTCGATGCAAGTATTATTGGAAAGTTGCAAAATATACACATTTGTGTGCCTAAACCCTTCCCAACGATGGTAGCATTGTTCATCTCACTCTTTGTCTCACATCTGCCCAGTTTTGTATTTTTTATGTTGCTCCTTGTAATCTTTCATTTAGTCTCGGTTTTGCCTTTATCTCGTTTCCCTTTTTGGGATAATTGGAAACTATAAAATGTGCTTGGATGTATTATGATACATGTTACAGAGTAAAAAGCAATAAATTTCTACGCACACTCAGTTTTATTAGTTCACAGTAAATACATCGTTACTTTTGTACATGGATATTATGTTTTGTCTGCTCATACCGCTGTTTCGGAACGGTCTCTACCATAAAATTCGAATATTGACCCTTTCACTTTAGCAGGAAATGTGTAGGTACTATATAAAACTATATTTTCCGAAGACTAACGTTACAAATTTGACATTTATTGTTGCAGACAGTTGCGGATTTTTTGTATGTAGTTGCTTGAATCTTGCCAAGTCCTTCATGGAGAACATTGCAGACTAAAGCATACCAAACAAATATTCGCTCATTGATCAGATCATCAATTCATATTCATGTGTACTTTCCGGGGTACTCGAAAGATAAGGATTATTGTATGCCAATGGATCCAGATTCCAGAATGGCCATAAATATATGAAATGCTCTATTCAGTCAACACATGCCAAAAAATAGTAACATCTTCAAGAAGCTATTGACCATGATATACAATATACTTACTCTATCTATGGGTGCATTGAGATTAGATTCAGTCAGAGTCAAAACTCATCAAATCCTCAATCCTTTTCGCCAAGATCAGCGATTTACTACCAACTACCATGTATCAGTGTTTGTTATTAATAATTTCCTCAGACACATTGATAGCCTGCTGTGTTTGCACTAATACTAGCAAAAGTATTATGCAAAAATGTAGCACCATCAACATCATGTCATCAGTTGGCCGTTCAGTTGTAAGAACTTTGAAAAATTGAAGAGACGAATATATTCGGTATAGCCAATATGGGTACTCAAATCAATAGTCAACAGTTTTTCCCTACGCTTCAAAGTATTGGTTGGCTGTATGCATACAAAAAAAGTGATGAAATAGTGCGGAGCTAAGTCGATCAGAGCTCAGTCAGTTAGTCAGTCACTCAGAAGACTGAACTGTATTGTAAGGAAACACTCTTTAATAATATGAGTTCTTCTCAACTTTGTGTCTAAAATGTAGCACTAAAGTTGTGCTGTTGTTGTGATATACTTCTTTAGTGTAGCAGCAGCCACGCCGCTGTGCTCCTCATTTGCTCAGTATTCTTTTCTCCTGTTGTCATTACTGGTCAACGTGTGTGTACAAACTTACTCAGGTAGAATACATCATTAGTCTCATCACAATAAAAGAACACAAATGTGTATCACCATTCATTCTTCCGATTGTGCAGCTGCATTTGGAAGACAAATACATTCAGTATTCACATTACATATCACATCCTCTGCTCTCCTACAGAATTAGTTTGAATTCCTTTAATAGGTAATATATCAACCAAATTTGCAACCATTCCTCTGCCTTTGATTTTGATTGCGTTGCGTTGTCGTCCCCACGTTGTCGAAGCTTTCCTTTCATACGACTCCATCATCATGTTATCAACTATCCGTTGTAATTATTATCACTTTGAGAGTAAGTTACTTTTTTCCCTTAATATCATCGTGTATCGGCATGAAGTACAATACAATGCAGTAGTATTTGTTAGTTAATAGTAAAACATAATATGAGTGAGCAAAGAGGACTGACTGATATAGTAGTGTGTACATCGTTTCTGTACTTGTTGCCTAGTTCATATGTGTTGTGATGTGTGGATGTAATAATGTGCGTGTTGATGTTGTATAGTTGGGTCAGCCAAGCAGCAGCAGCATCATCACATCACAGCATCCCAATCTTCCTTCACATTTGCAGTGCAGTGCCACTTACTCTTAATGTTTGTACGAAGACTTGACTTTTTACAAGCTCCTATGCATCTCTATGACTGTGCTTGCGACGACCCAAAGTGAGCCCAATCCTTTGGTAGCTTCACGTTAGTTAAGACGTGCTCACTTGATTGTGTCCCTTCCCTTTTTCCAAAGTACTCGGGGTAAACTAAGTCATTTATGTTGAGACTTTGATAAATAAAAAAAGGTATTGTACCTTCCATTCCATAACCCTTGTTTCTAAATATAAAATTAGTGTCATTTACCCGCACGATTATCTCAGAAGCTGCTGAAAGAAGCTGCTGAAAGAAGCTCATTCACTGTGACAGTTTTTTGTTGGCGAACAAAAAATAAAGTGACCGTGCGTCGTCGTATCGTATGGTACATGTGTATTGTGTGAGGAGTTGCAAGGTCAAAGGACGCAAGACAAGGATTTTATTGTGATTTTTTTGTCTCTCGCCGTAATCATGTGGTTGCGTGCTTGCTGTTGCTGCTAGCATTGCATTAGATCTGTCAAAAATTTTACTTTGTAAAAACTCAACCTATTATTATCGGTATGCGACCAATTTATACTTGTTTTAATCATGGGTATATTACATAGCTGCTGACATTCAAAACTAGGCAATCAGAGACTTTTCACTTTTTACAATCATTTGTGTGGGCTAATGTAGCCCCAAAAACAGAGTGACAGAAGAGAATGTGATTGAAATTGAGTAAGATTGAGTTGTTTGGTCAGTTGCAAACATCGGACATCAACGCGAACTTACTTAAACTGCCAAGTGTTGCTAGATATATCTGGTTATTTGCAAATAAAAAAAGAGTTCATTTTTTGCAATTTGATTTAGTTTTCTTGAAAAGTTTCAAGCACAGCTTTTATTTTCGCCTGTGAAAAGTCAATCCCAGGTTTAGTTTTAGTCAGTCTACCTAGTTTCCTTTCTGGAAATCTATACTCAGCACGTCTCAGCTTGGTTCTGCGAAATACACGTTGATAACATTGAAACTTGTCCTGTTTTCAAAGACTTGAGTTTTTCGTTTTTGGCAAGTTTTTTCTGAAGAGTGTTTCATAACATTTTTTGTGCATTACACAAAGTATCGTGGGCCGCTGCTCCTCAGTGATCTTTGTACCCTGCTCCCAACTTTTTCTTGTGATTGTGATCAAAAGTAGCACATATGTACTTACACACGTACGTGAAATACCTACAAAACGTGCACATGATGTGGATGTGTGTGATGATATAATTGTATCATCATAATATTGTAGAAGAATGTGGCATTCATGCAAAAGAATTGATGTAGAAGCTGCTGTGTAGCTGTTGTTATTACTTTAATATATTGTTCCTGCCTTGACTGCCTCACCATTCCTTTTTCTTGCTCTCGCACACCACTCATATTTACTTACCTACCTGAACTTTTTAAATGGAAAGTGAGACAAGTCAAAGGAGCATCTGTAGGAGTCTCACAATAGAACAAATGATGTTTTTAAAGTTGTACTGTGCTGGTTCTCGTGTTGTTACATTATTATCGTCCTCAGCTCGTAGCTGTAGTTGTGGTGTCATTACTTTTTGTGCGTATTCCTAAATGGTTATAAAATGCATAGAGAAGTTGAGTAGCTAATGTTTGGTGTAATTTTGTGAGCAAGCACTCTTCTGTAGACAAGAAAACTCTGTTGATTATTTATCAGATTGCCTGAGGTGCATGCACTCAGTCCAACAAAGTATGCATGAATGTGTGTGCTTGTGCATACGCATATGAAAATTAGCTTCTTCGGAAAGAAAGAAAAAAACCTTTTTATCTCGTGTATTGTCAACTGAATACGTTGCTGTCTATATAGAAGTAGCAAATATTTGTACTGGAGTGCTGCTTTCTTATGTAATTGGGAGAGTTGACTGAATACATCCGAGATTTGTTGCAGGTGGCAAAGGTGACGATTCTCAGTTGTGAGGAGGCGAACCTGAAGACACAAAGCTTAGGTTTTTATCATACATTCAACCTGATCACCTGAGAGACCTGTCGGCGCATATCTGTAGAAAAATCTGAGCACGGTGGTTGTGCTTATTGCAGCAAAGGAAGCAACTTATCATCGAATCATCAAGAAAGATAGGAGAGACGGAGAATAAACGAGGACGTGTGTAACAACTGAAGAAAAGACAGGAAGACGTGAAAGAGGAAGTATTTAACATACATTACATACATTCATCCACGTACACAGTGTGTGTGTGAAGGTGTATTACACTATTTATCATCATTTCATCAACTTCACGACGACAGCAATCAATCAACATGAAGTTTAACACAAAGGAAATGAGGCTGGTGGCAACAGAGGATAAGTTGGATCTTGAAGATCTAAGGTTCGATGATCCGGTTACAATATTTATTGTAAATTTATCATGCATTTTTTTCAAATGTCAACAGTTCCTGTCTTCAAAATGAATAAGAGATAAATGATAGAGATAGGCAAACATGAAGGCATGGCATGCTATATTACAAAAAAAATATGTATTTAAGAATCAGATTTGACATAAAAAAGAACGTACACCTTTACCACACACAGATTCTCTGTGAAGTCAGTTCAAATTTGGGGTTTCGCACTGCTCCAGATCAGCATCTTTTATAATGTGGGATGAAGTTCTCAAAAATAATTCAAGTCTGTTGGAGGGCAAGCTCCCATTTCTTGTGAAATCTATTCAAATTCTGGGAGGTATTTTTTATCACCTCGGATTTTCCTTGGGTTCATTTTTCCTATTAAAAGAGTTCAAAGGACAAGAGGACGTATTTTATATTGCGTTGAAAAAATGTAACTTGATAACTTATCTCAGCTTTCAGAATGTATGTGGGTAGTGAAAACTGTGAAAAGGGGTTAAGGATGTATAAATTGAGTTAAAGGAAAAACCTACACAGTGCAATATTATTATGCTTTCTCACTAAACGTCGACGGGGTAAGATGATGATAGCCTGAGATGAAATATTTCTTGCATTTGTGGAGATGAAGGTTGAGCATCAGTTCTGTATCTTTCCGGCACTATGCTGGGCTATTTAGCCTGGCACATTCTCAACAAGCATAATAGAGTATTAATGTCTAGATTCATTCAGTTTAAAAGTAGTCTGAATGATGTATACTTTATCACATGGTCTTATTATCGTTAGTTTACATCTCTTCTATAAAAAAAGTTCCTTTCACAACTCGTCTCCCATTACTTCATATTCTCAGGGAGCTATTACCTTGCACCCAAGAGCATACATATAAGATATCCTTCATTGCATCATTCTCTACTACCCTCGTCATCGCATTTCGCAAGTTTTTTGGTTTCATTCCATATAATTTTGCATGAGGTCACACCGAGGCTGAAGTAAACTTTAAAACCTCAATCACAACTTTATTCTTGCTAGGCACGTTATAAATAGGGGTGGCGGATGTTTTATCTTTGGGATTGAATAGACCTTAACCTTCATTTTTTGCTTCCCGTCTCGCGAGTTTGTTCCGCCACAGAAAGCGACTGACTTGATCCATATAGAGACCGCAAGCAATTGCGTTTTCACTGCTTTATCCCAACAGAGCTGATGGCGGCGGTAGAGACGCTCACATAACAAAATAGAAGGAAAAAGGAATTTGCAATTTTCGTCCACGAGCTTTGCACTAACCTTGTACCATAAAGGCTTACTTTGCTTTCTCTTTCCAAAAGTGTGGTTCATGAGCGTGATGGATCGATATGGTACCTATATCACTTCCTTATACATGAATGTGATGTAGCTAGCCAGCATGCCGGCATACAATATTTTAGTTTGAGTGTCAATGTCATTGGATATGTAGGAAACACGATAAATACATAAAAAGTATATGATGAAAATGTGAACAAAGGAATGAAAAATCTGCTTCGTTTAGCCGGCTACCTTCCTTGCTTGCAGACATAACCGTAAATCATCAACATGTTATGCTACGCTACACTGCTAACGTTGTGTCGCGTTTCCCATTTACGGAGAAAGTAGTATCATGTTCCACTAACAAAAAATGTGCCTTGTACCATAAAGAATGTGTTTCCTTTCTCCAAGTTCCTTTTCATATGAATCCTCCTGTTGGAACTCTGCTTTGTTTCCCAACCTGCTTCAGACTAGCCCAAAGGTAGAAGTAAAAGCTCTCATGGTTCATTTCCTAAAAAGAAAGTATTGTCGCTTTTTTGTGATGATAACTCACTTAAAAGCTGACTTTCAATTGCATTATTACTAGATATATACACACACGTTATTTTATTTTATTTGAGTTTCCAAAAAAAAGTGTACAGGTTTGGGAGACAGGTATAGGTTCAGAGGAACTCTTTATTTATTTATGGGCCTCCTGTACTTTCTGCCGAGGCTACTGAAAGCATTGCATGCATGCATGCCCTTTACCTTTTTACCATGTTTTCAAGACCAAACTTAAGCCCGTTATGCACGTTGTATGCCATTGTGAATATAGTATAGTTGGATTATTTAGTTAGACGCAATGTCTATAGTTAGATACTTGCCTCGGGTTCATGGCTACTTTCTCCGCGTACAAGAGAATACATTAACTTTGGGGAATAATACAGCTGCCATTTCTTTGAAGACTGTGCTCACTCAGAAAAGGAAATGAGTAGCAACAAATGTGACCCTCATCCTGTGCGGTAATTTCTTAGTTGCTTGCTTTGAGCAAATAAAAAAATGGAGAAAGCTGGAAGCTAAAGGCTGGACGGTTTCCGGCTGTATGTTTTAATCTGATTATAGAGTTCTATAACAAACGTGACGTATGTACATGCGTGTATGTGTGTGTACATACAAAGCTGAGTTATGAGAGCACATTTGCAAGACCAGACTACGCTAGGCTAGTCCAATTTGTTTCCATTTGCAACCTCGAGGTAACATAACAGCTTTGTCTTTATGGGGATAGGGGATTTGCTCATGCAAATGGCTTGTGCTGGTACAATGACCTCTTTTGTTTGGTCCGTCAAGGTTGCGTTTGCATTTTTATACAATAATGATTCATTCTCGACGAATTCCCTTGAACGTTGGCATTATGTAGGGAAACATGAAAGCAATTTGTTTTGCAAAGAAACGCTTCCGTATTCCAAACATTGCATTCATCCAAATGCATGCAATTGTAAAAAAACGTTACTGCTTTTGTCCTTCCATATTGAATTGGTTTGTTAGCTATAAAATAATAATCAGCTTTGTTTTGGTTATACCCCCAAAGTTAAATAAACTGGGGTCGCTTATCGGACATGTTAAATATACAAAGGCCAACAGATATCGTGTTGATAAGCATGTCAGAAAATGAGACGGATTTCAATGATGACAAATCCTCAACTGACACAACTTCTATTATATAATCGTTTTCAGATACGTTAAGTCTTTTGCAGTCACATACTTACGATTGAGCACGAATATTCAAGTCAAGTGTCTCACTTGAATTGTAAATTGCAATTGAGAATTGAGGTGTTTAGCCTCTCTCCACCCATGTTGTAACTATGAAATGAACCGTAAAAACGGGCACATCAGACTGGAGTTGGATGGTTCTATGTATATTGTATTGTTATGTTGTCTAAAGTGCCCAAAACTAATAGCAGCAGTCGTTATTAGTGCGCACTTAGCAGAGTACATAATAAAATTGAAGACAAAGTCGTTGACACACATTATTTATCAGACTTCCAGTTAGACTGGAATATCTTTTTATCCCCAATCTATTAGGTAAATTATAAATACGTATGTTTATGCGTCTACTTATATGAATGACATATAAACAGTAAATTCTATGGAGTTTTTAATGGCGTAATATAAGCGTTAAAGGACATTTCATAAGTGTCCCCAAAACCAGCTAGGATGAGCCTCTCACCCTACTTCTTTATAATTTTTTGTACGCGGGTGGACAAACAAACAGACACTTTAAAAAATGGCGAGTCAGTTTGCATACATTATTACGAAGAGCCGCTGTTTAGTAAACTGTGAGAAATAACAATTTTCTTTTTCTGTGACAGAAGTAGATTGCACTGAAATGAAGTTTGTAGTTAGTGCACAACTGCAGAGGACGTGAAGTGTGTAAGGATAACAAAAGGAACACACACGTTACTTTACATTACATTACATTCAATTTAAAACCCCCAACAAACATAATGGTTGAAGTGTAGTGAAGGTATTATGCAGTTTACATTCCGACCATTATAGTCAATACCCAAGAAGAGCACTCACTTTGTCATAAAGCATCAATGAGAAGAATAGGCGAATATAACACACAGGGAGTAGAAAAATGAAGACGAAGCAAAGAGAGTTAGTCAGTCAGTCAGTCACACATTGTGATTGTGAAGAGTGTAAACCTAACGGGTCATTCAACTTAATATTATGTGGCCTACATGAAATAGGAACTTGTATTGAGTAACCAACTGACACTCGGTAACTTTTATCTTCTTACCTACTTTCTTGCTTTAAATGTACACGCTCACACTCTGCTCATACATTACATATTATTACGTTCGATTCATGTGTTACAGTCGAGTATATCTCCACAATACATCTATGATCATCACAAAATGCATTGTTATGGCATGTGCATGTAACGTCACTTCGCTATTGTAAATAATAATGAAACTTAAAAAGTGCACCACATCCTTCTATCCTGCCCATTGTCAACTTCTTATCATGAGTTGGTGTTGTTGGTGGTGAAGATTCTACGTGAAAATTCATGCCATCATTTTTCAATATACCACCACCTCCATTATTTTGCCCACCAAGACAATTGTTCTAGCACATTCTTTCAGACTTACTTCTCATGCGTTTGGAGACAGTTGCACCTACACTGTTTACAGAGAGGCTAAACTAAATTTTGCAGTTTAGATGCCTGACTTTAACTTGACTTTATGTTTTTTTCGCAAATGGTCATAGAATTGTTTTTCGAAATTACTGATTTTATTCGATTCTCCTTTGAGTCAATAAAAATCAGATGTCCTTAGTCCATAAACTAACTCACGTTCATGTTCCAGCAGAATAGACCACACGAACAGTAAAAAAAATTCTCACGAATAATTCTCCTGAATATTACCTTCGCCAATGCAGATGGTAGTTTTACTGCTAAAAAACTGAAGGTACCCTTTTTTGCATGGAGAAACTGAAGATGTTTTGTTTATTGCAAACTCCTAATAAAAATATGGAAACATCGACATTCCATTAATTTTGGACTGCTTGACGGCTTAATTACATACCTACTGGTTTGTAAACGATGAGCTGTAAATTACGCACAATATTAACGAACCAAAACGTACTTTTTGTTTTTGACGGCCGAACCTCATTTTCATGAAAAATCAGGTACTTTTTGTCTGAATCAGTGACTGGATATTTTAACAGCTTTATTCAAAATTAATTATTGAATTTTTCCATATATGGCTTCATTTCAATATCTTGCCTTTTGTGCAAAAATGCCGTCACTTTTAGCAAAGGTATTTCGAGCTCATGGCTCGTTATTACCCCAACCACACCATCAGCATCAAGCCAATGCCACACTCAAACTCAAACCATGTGAAATGAAGTGTTCCTATAAAAAACCATGCTTGTCGAGAAACAGGTTGGATTTTACAGCTTGATTACTTTAAGAACCACGTCAAGATATACATAGTTGCATCAGAATAAAAAGCAGGTGCAACATTTTTAACAGCTCCGAAAAATACCTTCAACATTCGCATTTCAACCTCTTGATCACATCAAAGAAACCTCAAACTCCAAAGAATCATGTATGGATGGAATTGGCTTGACACTGCAACATGTATAGCGTTACAAGTTGAAGTCGATTTGAAAGTGGACCTCCCTACGAGTCCAATCCAATTCCATGCATGCATCATTTATTTTTGCCAACCTGGTTTTCTCGTTCTCAGTAAGTACTGCACTGCACAACTAAATACAGAGTGCATGCATAAATATCAATCTTTTGCGGAGGTTTTTTTGCAGGTAGCATATCAAAGTATCATTAATAACAGCAGTAAAGTTGCATGTCGAATTTTGCATGGCACATCATACTTATCATCATCATGCATTTTCCTTTTTGGACTAGAACCAACAACTACATTACTTATGGCTCAATACTTCTTCAATTCCAACCCAGCCTGGTTTTGGTTTGTTTCAGTCAGTCAGTCATCTCTGCTTTTTCATTTCATTGCTGTGTGTGCGATGACCAAACCGACAGTAATTGATGCTCTCTTATGCAATTATTATTATATTGTTGCAAAAAGCACAAAAAAACCAGAAGAAATGTTTGCGAGCCGGCCCCGTCCATTACCAGCTTGATAGTCGCGCATATACTATATATGTACATAGTTTCATCCTCCTGCAGTGCATTTTTTTTGCAAAAGTCATGCATTCAAAAAGTGATCGTTTTTCTACTTTAGTGATGCCACTGCAAAATGATGATTTTAGTCTCTAAACCCAACTACCATTATTACACAAGCCGCATCTCCTGATTACAAGTCAACATGATGCGAAACTCCTCCTGAACTTTGTTGTAAATTGTCTATAATTTCGTGGAGGAATAAAGTACTTTATCGAAAGGTGAAGTAAGAAAACATTATTTTCATTCCACAAGAAGACACAAAAATTATCCTAATTTATTGACTGAAACTTGGACAAACCCCACTCTTCGTGATGATAGTGGATAAATCGCGACGAAAGGAGTTATTATCCTGTAGGGTTGGATTTGATGGTGCCAGACGGTCTCATCGTCTCAATAGCTATATTCCTCTTTTATGGGAAACGCAAAATTGTTCAAGTAGGCATGTACAGGTATTAGAATGGCTAGAACAAGATTTCAAAACGAGAACCGGACAAATCTGCCGCATTCAGTAGTAGCACGGCAGCCTTGCCTGCCTCATGATGATGATGCGAATATTTAGATAATCTCGCCATATCAAATGATGGACGATAATGGATACAGTGGTCATTTTGCTCGCAGCTGTGTTCACAGTAGCAGTGGCAAAATATGCATAGATAGTGTTAACGAGTACTTATCAAAATCCCTGGGCTGGCTGGCAACGAGGACCCGGTATTGAGAAAGACAAGGCAAGGTAGCGAATCGAGTTCAGGTGGTGTTGGTTTGCTTGCTAATGTCTTTGGGGCTAACGTACATTCATTTGTACCCTGCTGCGGTTTCCTTTTCTTGTTTCTGGTTGTTTAATACACTTTGGCCAAATCCAATGTACATTTAAATTGTGAATATATTAGGTAGAGGAATGAGCACCTAAGTGTGTATATCCATCATCATCAAAACTTCAGTTGGGTAGGTAGCAGGTATATAGGCATGGCATAAAAATGATTACCTACCTAGCTAGCTGGACTTATTAAAGGTCGTTGCTCAGGTGGAGAGGTAGAGAACAAGCATGATCATCATTCTCATCATCAAGTGATTTCTAGGTTTTTGTAGGTTTTAACTTTTACTATTTCATCATCGACTTACACTCCTCTCTACCTACCTGTCTCCCCTGCATATTAAGTAGAGATGCGTGCATGCAGTGTGTGCTGTAATGAATCTGATGAACCTCAAAAACTTGCTTAATTGTCTGTTTTTCTTTTTGTTTTTTGTCCTCTCAAAATGCATGACATGCCGTGAGAGCTGCCTCTAATCCACTGCATCTGTACAGTAAGCCTAGCAGCCAAAGTATTGTAAAGCTGGTGGTATTAAGTTGACGAACGACCTCACATGTTTTATCTATTACATACCTTACCTTCCAAACTTAAATCAAGTCTTCTCGCTCTCAAATGCGTCTCACGCTGCATTTACATTTACAACCGTCAGCCAGCACATGTTCCTTTTTCAGGCCGTAAAAAGTAGAAAATGGTGACTAAGGGCAATGGCCATGTGGATCCGATCTTGTTTCTTTTCAATGAGCTACTACTACACCATATTATACCTTCATCCAACAACAAGTATTGTCTGTTTTTATTCTGATGAACGATATAAGTAATACGGTATCATTCTTGAGAAAGGAAAAAAAAGTGTATATGTGTGTCTTCGTAACACTTCCGAAACCCATTAAGAAAGGATGACGACGCTTGATTTTGTATGTGCAGATATATGAATGCAACGCGCTGCCACCAACCGCAAATACGTTTTGCATACATGATTATCCGCTTTTGTATTACGTGCTCAAGATGATATGGTGGTGGTGGCTGATGATGATGATGTTTTGCTGTGCATGTAACATCCTTTGTGGCTTTGGGGTTTGGAAGACGAGGTCAAACTATTTTAACGCCGCACTTGTGTCGTTACGTTGCGTTACATGATAGGAAGTAAGTAGTATCAAGAGAATCTAGGGCTTTGACTTCACCATGTAATACGGTTACCCGAAGAAGCACAATGCTGTTTTCATCGAATTTTACTTTATTATGATGATAATCACCATCCTAATCACAATCACGCCTGGATTCATTTCCTACTTTTGATCTTCGTTGTAATCATCGTGAGTTTGAATGAGGTTACAAATACAATGCACTCTCCACATACTTTACGTGCATCAAGTCCCTTTTAATCGGTGTCGTCTTCTTCGTCTCTGCAAAAGTGTTATTTATGCTAGCTGCAATAATGCTAGCTAACTAAAATGACAAGTTCAAACACATTTAAGTCAAGCCCTGTATTTATTCTTCAAGTAACACTTAAAATTCATTGAACTCACTCATTTTTTCAAGAACATTTAGCCTCCCAGAGCTACACACGAAGCAAGTAGGTTGTTGGTTTGCTTTATGATCATCATCACACACATTTCCATGCTCTTGCTCATTAGTATTCATTTTTATATCCCATTATGATAGCTAAATGGTGTTTAGGGAGTGAGCTATGCACACATTCGGTCAAGCCTGGAAATATTAAAATGCTCCCTGTGTTCCTCATCTCATCATCATGGATGAGAGATTAAAGCTTTTTTTAAAGATTCACCTCTCATAGTTGAGACAGATAGACAGCTGATGATGATGCATAATGATGACGTGATTTAATTTTAAATTCGAATGTATGAATGTATTTACTTGTAGTCTTGTTCAGAAGAACCATTCTAACAATTACTCATACAACAAGTGTACTATACACGAACATTATTATCATGTCATTCAGTCACTCAGTCAGGAGCTTTTTTTAAAAAAAAAGTTGTCATGTTTCTACCTTTGTGAATCGGCTCTTACGCAAGTCGTTTATGAATATGGTATGCATCACATCATCATGATAATAAGGAGCGAGTATTATTCGCTGGAAAAATGATGAATACTACAAAAGTCATGTTTTCCATGATGTTCATACAATTGTAAATGTCAAATCTGTAGTCTGTGGTCACTGAAGCAATGGGAACTGAATGATGAGAACAATGGAGAAAGCCTTTTTTTGTGCTGGCGCATGGGAACATGGGTATATATTTATGCATAGTTCTTTTCATTCGTAGAATAATTCTTCATTCCCATTGTTGAGGGAATGATGTACAAGGTAGAAAAGTAATCAAACGACCTCGTCGGGGTTGTGTGATGTGATGAGATACGAGAATCTAAAAGACTGGGCTGGACCGCTTCTGTGAAAAATGCATTCAGCTGATTTAATAAAACGCAATAGTTTATCGTTGCTGGCGAAGGTGAAGGAATATAGATACAATTCATGAAATTGTATGGACTCATGGTCAGCGACAAGGAGAAGCTGGCTGTGGCTGTGAGTATGTACATTAGTACATATTATATCATCTTCCATTGCTTCATGTATAACTTGGCTCTGTTTAAACCGATACTGGTTTCTGGTCACCCACCGCAATTATATTGCAGTTTTAAAGAGAGAATTTAGCAATAAGTGAAATCCCAAGCAGTTTGAATCCAGTTTTATTTACATTCATATATTATTTGAATAGCTATGCAGATTATCTGAAGGAGATTCACAATCAGTAGTCTTGAAACCATATACAAACTACGCATGCGCTACCTCAAATACGGAGAATCGCTCGCATCACTTATTCTGTATTAGAGGCTTGTCTAAAGATGAAGTGGTAGTTATAGCGGAGCATTACAATTATGATGTTATGAATGCTGGAGATGGACATTTGAAGCAAAACGTTCACAGAAAAAAAAGTTGAATGGCAGAGTTTGCAGAGAGATAAAAATGAGTTGGTATTTCCATGAAAAGCCATTCCTATGCAATATTGTGTTCTGCTGCTCTGCATGCAGATTAAAATTTCGTGAAGAAGTTGTAAACACAGTGTGTGTTGGGCTTGCTGTCTGTTTCAATACCTGGCTTTGTCTGTAATATCTATATATTATGTACAGTAAACATTTAAGTGTAAACTAGTTTGACTTGACGGTATTATATGCATATCCATAGCCTATACAACTTTCCAGTCTTTGCTATCATTTTTTGGACCGCAGATAGCAGTCCAGAAGTCATTTACCTTGGTAGACAAGTGACTCACTCAAAAGAGTGAGGAGAAATTCAGTGTAAACTAGCAATTATTATTAAAATTAGACTTTTCTTTGCCTGTTTGCTTACAATGATCTGGATAAGAAAATGTTCGAGTCCCATATTGCCCCATTTTCAATACATTTACTGTGCTGTACTTTCTATACATCTCAAATGCATTTTTGGCATTGAAACAGAAGCGATATAAATATTACGACCCGGGTCAATGTCATTAACAAAGTTTTTCATAAAAATAGTCCACACCAATTTGTGATAAGGCGCAGTCGGCAGTTGGAGATTGCATGAGTGTATTATTGGATGAGTGTCAGCACACGTGTGAAACGTAAGGCTACAAAGTGTGTGCTTTCTCACACAAAGTTGTCAACTCAAATCATATAAGTTAATACCAGTTGAATCCTTTGCCAAAGCCAAACCTTAAGCTCATTTAACTTTTTTCCAAAGAGGCAGGATGCGATGACGAGGGATTGAATCCTCATATAAACATGAGCACTGAGCGAAGAAATGTAAACTTGAAAAATTTGCAATGGTGACAGATCTACCGGTACGAAATTGTCATCCAGCTTTCGTTTGCTGATATCTCTCTCCTCAATTTACGACGACATGGCATGAACTGAAAACTAAACTTGGCATCGTTAGCTGCTCATTCGCCTTCTTAATTTCTTCCGTAAAGCTCAGGAGAGCATACTCAGACATGATGAAAAAAGTGCAGCATTTTTATACGATTCGCACTTGTATATTTTTGGATAATGACTTTTAAGTTGCTTGAGTGCGATAATAACATGATTAGGTTTAGCTTCAGCCTTGAGAAGGCAAGGCAAAAGGCAATGAAATTGACATTTATCTCGTTAGTCGTTACAAATTGAGATTTTTATCACATTTGTGTAGAAATTCCACACCATTGTGGTTCTGAAGTATGCATGTCCATTTACAGAACATGAATAAATTGCGATTGGGGCCATTTGGGATGAAACCTCATGTCACGATAAATTGTATTCCCCAAGCTGTAAAAGAAAACCTGCTGTTGGAAATTTCTCGAAATATAATTTTTTATACAGAAATAGTGCTATAAATATCGGGAAAATCAAAAGTTTCTGCGTATATAATCAAGCACTGACCTATCATGCATAAAAGCACTAGTACGTCATCGAGTTCTCCAAGTAGGCTTGTGTTTTCTTAGGTGAACGTGAACGCAATTTTACAACTGAATGATTTGGTGTCTGTATGCATGCATGTTTACGGAATTTTAAGATCCGGTTATGATGATTATGACGGGTTTCCGACTCCATCTTCCATTTCGCATCCAGCAAGTTAATTCATGCATGCAGAACAAAAGTTTAGCAGACACAACAGGGCATTGAAATCTGCTATTAGTAAAAGTACAAAGGTTTTTCTTAGCTGTTTTAGAATTGTTGCTTTCTCTGCAGAATTATCAGTTAGTCATCATCACCACCACAATAACTAGTCATCATCTCTTTATCAAAAAAGGATTATCATCTCAATCACCCAGTTCCTCGAGATATCCAGGTTACTGACCGTTTCATTCCCAGATTTCGTAAGAATTATTATTACTACTAATCTTGTGTCGCTGCCCCCGAGGAGATTAAGTCGTTAATTGTATTGCAATCGCTGATTCATGGAGTATGCTGCTTTTTTAGTGGAAAACAAAAGTAAATGTGCAGATTGGCATGTATAGATAAAGTACTACTACATAGTATTATGCACGAGACTGGGAACAAGGCAAAGTAACTTGCTAAACATTCTCAGACATGAAAAGAATTGCTTTTTAAATAATTAAAAAGCTCTAAGGTCATCCAATTGCTGAAGAAGCACGAGAAAAATAAATGTAGCAGTTGCTGCAGCTTGGGTGCACATGTACTGTGATTTCATTTTCCGTACGCATGAAATTGGCACATTGCATCACACAGCACATCGTGTAACATCTCATTGGTGTTAGTGCCCTGTGCCTCTTATCTTCTTATAAGCATTACTTGGTTGTCGTCAGTCGGCCGCTGCAGCCGTCATTTCATTATCAGTTTGGTTTCTTCCTCTTTTCCAATTGCAATAACCCAAATACATTTGTAACCCAATCGGGAGTAAAGTGTTACAAAATAGGTACATTCTAGGTTTACATCACCATAGGCGTGCATTGTATAAGAATGTCTAAGGTACTTTGACTTAACCTCTTCTTCCCATTATGCAAGCACCCCTGTCACTAAACACCGCTCGAATTACATACTGACATTGAATTTTGAAGTCAATGTTAATAGGTTAGTAGTCAGATATATGTTTCACACAGATATAAAGACAATGCATTGAGTTGGATGCAGATAAAAGGAACACACGAGAAACGGTAGAATGTTGGGGAAAGGTAAATGTTCGCGATAAGGACTGTTACCAAGTTGAATTTTCTTGTATAAAGTACGGGTAGTTTTAGCAATTTATTTGCAATCTACCTAAAGTGAAACCGGAATGGGCTTGAAAGGTTTGCAATTGGGGTCACCCTAAAAGGGACAGAGATAAACTGTTCACAGGAAACCTATTATGCAATCAGCTCTGAAGCCATTGCTTGTGTTTGGAGTTTTATGTAACAATAATGCAGGTAAACCAGAGAAAATGTTGTAATTTATAGAGAAACAATTAGACAAACTGATCGAACCGATTCCATCCTCATTATTTGTGAACATTCGTGTTGAAATGGAAATTTCGTGATGATAGGAGCAAAAGACTCTTAAAAAGGCGGATGATGAAGTAGATGGAATTTGAACTTTAATTTTTTTTGCATTAGTAATAATATTTTCAATCTCTACATACTACACACAAAGTAGTTTGCTATTTAATATCGATAATACCAAATAATCTATCATTCCTTCACATCATGGTCGTTAATGCATTTTTCACAATTACAATTTTATTGGGGTTTCTCGTCGTCGCCTTGTATTCCTATATGTTGTGCACGCGTTATGGAACATCTTAAAAAACAATAAATTTGCACAGAAGCAAGATAAGAAATGAATTAATGTAGCAGCTAAGCATTTGATAAACCCCTTTTATACTTCATTTCAATCCATTCCGTCAGATTCGTAAAGCATCTCCACTTTTTCATTTTATATGGCAGGTATTTCTCAATTCCAGCTCTCGTTATAGTATTGTATGGATGGCTGGCTTGTGTTGTTATACAATTTTTATACAGTAGCTATATATGCACACATCTAGTTTCTATAAAGGATTGGCACCCATAGCTCTGTACATCCTGGTGCATCATCTTCATATCACATCGCATCCTGAATATGATGTAGTGCATCTCAGACTTCATTTTGGAGCTTCTGCTGGTGTTGTAACATAGTATGCAAAAATTATTTACCAAGAAGTTTCAGTTCAATGATTGCAATGCTTGCATAGCCAAGTGTGTATCTAAAATCTGTATGGACATATATATACAGATGGGGATATAGTAGATAATATGTAACATCTATTTGTATTTGAACTTCAGGTTTTCAAAGTCCAGAACTAGTCAACTTCTTTTTCTTTTCAAGAGAACGCATCCTATACAAAACTCATCCTTTCAGTTCCTTTCTGAAACTCGGTTTGTACACCAGCAGCAGCAGCACACTCACCAAATACTCACAAAGCAGATAGATAGGATTTGCCAAAGTGCAAAAAGAAGAGTTTTTGCATACCATATACACATATCCATTGAGCAAGATATATTTTGTTTTTGCCCATGCACATTATCACCAAGACACACTCGGCACTTTTTTAGTCGTGTGAGTTTAGTGTCTGCTCTCTCTCTCTCTCTTTCGCTCTGGTGTTGGTGTGGATTTAGTTATAAGATATACATAATAATAAATAATATATTACGTTGGAACATGTACCAAAAGTCATGTTCCTCATCCTCAAAATCAAGGTCTATGACACGTCATTCTGAAGAAGAGGCATTTTTTTGAGTCACCGGTGGAGTGGTACTATATACTATGGTGCTCTAAAGTGTTTGGCCTTTTTGCTAAAAATATACATCTAACCAAGGAGCAGCAGTAGCAGCACAGTGCGAAATTTTTCAGTTAGTCTGATCTGGTATCCTTCTCAGCGGAAATACTCACGAGGAGTGTGAGATGAAATGAACGAGGTGTTTTGTTAAGATTATTGGTTTGTTACTCTCCGTTTGTCAGTTTTTATGGCGTGGTGCTAGAGTTGCGTTGAGACTCCTCTTGATTCCTTTCCCGTATTGTGTACTCTCCTATTGTACCGATCGGGAACACACACTGCCTTGACTGTGATAAGGAAACTTGTGGTATTAAACGTGTACGCAATAGTGAATCTAAGCCATTATACTTATTTATAGGCATATTGTTGACTGTAAATACATATATACAGCCTTGTAACACACTAGTCAAATATCAAGGTCTGTGTCTCATAAGATCAGCGTGTCAATAAGAACAGAATTGTGAATTTTAGTGCAAAAAAGTACTGGGCAACTTTCTTTTTGGAATTTCTTCCAACAATAACTGTAAAGAAAAGTGTGTGTGTGAAAAAGGAGTACAAAATGTCCACGTTCATATTCGGAACGGCGTGGATGGATTTTGGGAAATTTTCGTGGGTTGTAAGGTGGGACGATGATTCTCAATATTAATCAGGAATTCGTTGCATTTGATTAAATGAATGGTTCATTACTCGGAATGAGGGAAAGTATATGCACTGTAGACTGACAATTTATATATGCTTCTATATTTCAGGTGCGATCGGGACAGAGACCATGAGAATTCCTGTGAGCTCTCCTTCAGCAACCTGCGAACCAGTCCTATTCCAGGAAACAGCTTCGTCCTATCAGACATCTCTGGCGAGGTGAAACCCGGAGAGATTTTGGCTGTGATGGGGGTAAGTAGCACAAACTTCATTTTGAGTACCTATGCATAATTATTCATTCTTTCACGCTAATTTCCGTTCCTCTTGTTCTCAACAAGCACTCCTCGTTACTCGTTCCTACACTATGTTTATGAATTACTATTAAGCCGGATGTTTTCTACCAAATATCGCCCACATTGAATTCAACGGCTTCAAAGCACAAATTACCTGGCTTTATTGCCCCTTCTTACAGTTTCACATGTTGTGGTACTGTTTATCCCTCTCACAATGTGTTCTTTGGTAAACCTCTTTGTTGTTTCTAACCCATTGGCCATAAAAAGTTTCTCCATGGCTGAGCTCCCCGGACGAAAACAACTTTCACACACAATATGCAACCATTTTCCTATACAGGGATGATCTCGCTAACCATTCATGGCGCAATTAGCAAAAACCTTACTTACTCCATTCCGTACAAAACAAACTGCCAGCTATAACGTTAGTACATCCACCACCAGACCACGCTTCGCCATTACAATAATTCTATGCAAACGCTGTTCATTCTCATCATCATCATGCACACTTGCAGCTAGAAATCACTAAACAAAACTATTCACAACCTGAGAGTCTTCGTCATTCACATCATTATCATCATGAGCATCAACAACCTATTCATCATTTGGCCATGAACCCTTTTTTGAAAAGTGTGGAGTACATGCATAAACACACGGAGCTAAACTTTTAATGCACCTTTGTGTATACTTAAACACTTATACCAATAAACCAGCAGATATCCCTATATCCCAGCGAAATATTTAGAAGCTGATGATGATCGCTTCACTGGTCAGACATACTAAGATGAACGTACACAAACTTTTTTTTGCAGACGTATTCTATGGTTGTCTATCCATGTGTCAAAAAACTATTTTAAGCCATCCCTGTCCATATGGTTTTCATCATCATCATCAACTTCAAGATTTGCAGACCAAGTCCAAATCCATCAAGTCATAAATATATAATATCTATGCCCTTGCTACTGATATTACTCTGCCAGTTTGTTACTCTTTATTGCTTCAAATGCAAAAAAAAAAACACTTTAGTCGTGCTTTAAATTGACAAAAGTAATTCCGAGATCTTTTACCTTTTTTTTATTTTACAATAATTCATATAGCCTTCCTCGTAAATGAGATGTAGTAAAATGGAACTGCCTATATTTAAACTTATTACTTGTTAATTGGACGAAGTCTACCTTTCGGCATAAAGAACCGTATTTTGTCCTCTCTGGATGCAAAAAAAGCATCAATTATGACACAGAATGTTATTTAAT
Organism: Orchesella cincta; assembly: GCA_001718145.1. NCBI lineage: Eukaryota > Metazoa > Arthropoda > Collembola > Entomobryomorpha > Orchesellidae > Orchesella > Orchesella cincta. The sequence continues at coordinate 113,866 of LJIJ01000138.1, forward strand.
ACTAGCATCATCATTGAATAGACAGACGCATAAAAAATAGGGTTTTCAAACTTTACTAGTTACAACTCCTCATAAAACTGATTTTATGTTACTCATTCAAAGAGAAAGGGTAAAAAATGTAGGAATACTACATAAGAACCACAGAAAAAATGAGACAAACAAAGATATAAAAGTCTCTGATTTTTTGCACCATTTAAGTACTATTTACTCAAGTATTTTGACGGTGACTTTTAAAAACCCTTTTGTTGGGTAGGTATGGAATGGAATGGTATAAAATGTATGAGAACAACCATGATTTACTTACGGTATCAAAGTGTAAGCCAGGTTCAGGATGTTTTTTCAGGTCTGAGGAATGTGTAGTATGGGATCACGGGCTTTTATGGCATGTGTGAATGTTATATCCTTTTTACCTTTTAATGATGCAATTCCACTGACTGAGTGACTGACTTGAAATGATGTGGCAGGGGTTTCTTATAGATACATATATGGGCTTCAATGGCAGAAAAAAATATATGGTACTGTAAAGTTCGTAATGTAATAGGCCCAAGTTTTTTTTATGAGAACAGTTTTTCGCAGAAGACGCAAGTGAGTTTCTGTGTTTGCGAGGAGTTAAGTAATATAATAGCGTGTCAAGGGGACATAAAAAAGTTGGAGTTTTATTGCATCTCTCACTTTGTTATCTCTTCGGTGAGGCGAGCAGTTGAATGATTTGAAGAGATTAGGAAAGGTTCCTCATGATGTGCGTGAAGGAACGTCTAGGAAAGAAAAGAGGCAGTTGTATCAAATGACAAAGAATCAATGGGCGTTATGAGCGGATTGTGTAGAAACCGGAATTAATGTGGAAAAGTAGACTTTCTTTTCGGATAATTTTTATAGTGCTTCTTCGGGACAAGTATTGCAAAACTCCGTCGTCTATTTCGGTAAAACTTCTTTTGAGACGGCTTTGTGAGTCATTGAACATAAAATTTCCGAGATAGATTATTATGGCATCCATTAAAATGTACATTATTTGTCCGTGTAAGTGCGGAATGAAGGTGATATCAGTTAATAACGCTCGTTGTGTAGGGCAGGCGGGTTTTAGTGGAAAGTGTGCTGTTACACCTGTAGATATGGAAGAAGCAACCTTGAACCGGAGCTAAGGTCGTGGGTGCTGCGGGATATGATATGAAGTTGATCTTGACCTTACATGCTATAATGCCATTATTTCATAAGAATAATGGCTTCCAGTCATCTTTGTTTAGTGAGAACGTGAAAATTATATATATATATTATGTTGGCTTAGGTATCGTCAGAGTATGCACGTTCACGGGAAATGCAATCGTAGACGAGAATTAATGATGTTGGTTAATACATAATAAAATGGAAGGTAACTCTCTATTGAAAAATTAGTTTTGATGACGTAAATGTACTCTTTTACGCATACTTGTATATTCCTTTGCAGCTGTACCTTTTCAGGTTTTAGCAGAACAAATTTTCATGGCCATTGAGCATTTTGAGTCTTAGGAAATGTATTCGAAAATGATTTCTATTTGTTTCACGGAAAGTTTTTAATATATCCAAGATCACTAGCATCCACCTTCAGACTGATAAGTTTTTTAAAAATACGGTAAAATCCTAAAGTACTTTGAACTGATTCATTTTCATGCAAACAGTATGCAAGTATGCTACAAAGTTGCAATAGCTAGAAAATCGGGTAGATGACTCCATAAATTTAACTTTTTTGTATGGGTTTACATGTGTATATCAAATAGGCCAATAGAACAGAATTTAAAATTATTACAATCAGGCAGGATCAAATTATTTAGTTAGTTAGGTTACAGAGGCGGTATCAGTAGCTAACAATTTTTCTTATTATTCTGCGTAAAGTTCATGGACAAGAGCCTCAATTTGAAATGCATGCAATGCAGCAACACTACTGCTGCAAATTCGAACTGCTGGAGAAAAAATTGTTATGTTGTGTGTGACGCAGTTGCAGCTTTTTACAGTGCTATTAAGCTTGAGATGATTATTTTATGAATTCGACCTTGTCAGTCACATATTGCTAATACTTAAATGAAAACCACAATACAATACACTTTCTCTATCGTTTCTGCCGGCTATGAAAAGCGAGAGGAGAACCAACCATGAACCGGTCTTTTTTCTTCGAAATTGCACATGCCTTGTACGTACGTATATGGACCATGCTGTAAACTGAATAGTCATTTACGTAGGCAAAACAATATTATGTAAATCATGAACAGAATGTGTAAGCACTCGAAGTTCACGGCTATATTTTGCCAGTTCATTACGAGTTCACGTGAAATACAGATTTTATGTCAAGTATAAACTAATGCTCACTGGCTGGACATCATAATTTGCTAAACATTCTGTTTTGGACAATTTTTAAGCTTATGTCGTATTCACGAGGTAGTAAATGCATTATAAAACCAGATGCAGTATCCTGAATTGGATGAATACAATTAGCATAAAAAAATTATTCCACATCCACACGTTTTCCTGGTACCCAAAAAACCATTCAATCCTTTATTTATTAGGTTGCAACATCATTAACATTCAATACAAATTAATGAGACGAGATACATTTTTGTGGTTTTTTATATATATTCTATGAAAGTATTTTTTTGTTTTGCTAGCAAACGGGATGTGGAAAGACGAGTTTGCTGAATGCACTGTCGGGAAGATTGCGACTGGAGTCTGGAAGCGTACGTCTCAACGGAGAAAACTTGTGTAAACGACTTCGGCGCTCCAAAATAGGTTATGTGCTCCAACACGACGTCTTTTTTGCCGATCTCACTCTAAAACAGACACTGGTGGTAAGTGCAGCTCAGATTAATAATATTTTGGGATTAATTATTATCTTGCATGAAAACATGCATATGTATGTCAAGCCGTCAAAATATTTTCACATCGTGTTTTCGCATAGCTGGGATTTTTATTCGCTCCATCAGACAGCGAGCACTTTAGTTGCAGACAAAACCTTGTTGAAAACATTTCGAAAAAGAGAAATTGTTTGAGAAGAGTTTGTAACACTAGCCAAACATGAGTAAAGCATAATAGCATGATAAAGAAGAAAAATACTCATGCTCAACACAACCACATGTAAAATATCCCATGTCATAAAAATGCACATGCACATGCAAATAAGGCACATATTAGCTGCATAATACAAACGTGTTTTCTTCACATTGACTGGGTCACGTACAAACATGTGATTTTTTACATCCTCTTCACTTATGAGAGAAGAAAAAAATGTAAAATTGTTAAATAACATTCACTTATAAAAACACCACAAGCATACCTAATAACGCGCTACATAATAGGCAACAAAGGGAGGATGGAGGAAACACTTCCGCTTACTTGCAGTTTGTCCGTCCATCTATAATAGATGGGGATTCCCTTTGCTCTCCCTCGCAAAAGTTGCAGTTTCGGCAAAGGTTGATCACTGTCAAGGCCGTCATCATCATATTGTTGCGTTTTGTCATTGTAAAGTTTCCCAAACCTTTAAATTAGAGTAGTAATTTAATTTGAGTAGGCAATAAAAATCAGGATCGCAAACATTCACATGCATTTCTAATTTTATAGTTGAATTTCAATTTCCGCTACTCTTCTATATTGAGTAAATTGTCGAGAAATTATTATTACAGCCTTATCACGACACGAGATGGACTTTGCCCAAGAGCCACATACAATATTGTATATTATTAATGTAAAAACTATCCTCCTTCTTCCTCTCTCACCCTAAAAGGATGAACGGAAGTAGTTGGTCGTGTTTTCAAACTTGAAATTCAACTATTGCAACAAGATATAGTATAAAGGAACAAAATGATATTAGTTAAAATAAACGGCAGCTTCCTTTCTTCAAATCAATGCGAAAAAGTCTTTACACCCATTTTTACTGATTATAACAAAGTATGTATTTTGCCAAGCATCTTAATAATGGTGCAGAGAGAGATATACATACATTCTTATTCTATTCTATTTGTTTAAAAAATATATTAACATCGACAATGTTGTAATTATTATCTCATAATCTCATGTATTTAATGTGGGACAATATGTTTGTGGTTTGGAATACGATGCGATGTGGATTTGCCATTTGTCATGTTAATTATTTTTTATATAAAAAAGCATACAAAATGCAGTCATGCATGCATCATTTTGTGATAAAATATTATGTGAGCTGATGTTGATATTGCAATATTAATGGTTTCTGATTGACTATAATTTTTCAGTACACTGCCTTGTTAAGACTTCCCGATCGGAAGTTCTCACGAGCAGAGAAGTTGGAGAAAGTTGAGGAAATTATTGACACACTTGATTTGCGTAGATGCCAAGATACAAGTAAGCCACATTGTTTTCTTTGGATACACATATGATATATGTCTTTTATGCTTCCCAATCCTGTAATGATTATGCTTTGTAGACATGATTTTTTTGCATTATGTAATATCGTTTGATGCGCTACTTTTTATTGGCTTTTTAAGAATTTGCTTTTGCTTGGGTACTCACACGCTTCATTGATTAGTAGTCGTTACATAAGTTTTGCGGTGAGTAAAAAATGATGAATGACATGAGTTTAGATTATGGGTTAGGTACAAATCTTTATGTCTTTAGCATCGTTTCCTTTACAATGAAAGGTAGCAGGTTGGTCAACAATACACGAATTCGAAATAAACAAATCATTACGCAGTAGACAACGTATTAACTGATAGATTTTACTATTAACTATTTTATCCATTAATAATCGTGAGAAAATTCAACATCTTGCATGTTTCACATAAATCGGCACGTAATTAATTTGTTGTGAATTCGATTTCGTGCTGAGTGCGGGCATTTAAAAACATATTTTACAACGATGCCTGTATGAACTTTGTACCAGGTCCCATTTTTTATTTCCGTTTAAGAAAGTGACAATAACTCATATCAGCCATTTGAAGGAAAACGACAACTAAGAAGGGAATGATCTTTAATTTAACAACTAATCGTTTTCTCCATATTTTCACTGCAGATTACTACAATAAATCCCCACGTATATTAGTATAGGACCATAAAGACAGAATGTGTTTGTAATTTCGTAGCATGCTTGAAATGATCTTTCAAACTGCTAATTACTCAATCCCACACGTTTCCCATTTAAGAGATTAGCTGAGATTGCTTACTTTTAAAAAGTCAGCTCTCAACCAAACCATAAATTTGCACATTGAACAAAAATATAATAAACTAGAGAGCGATGCAGAATAAATGAAATTTTTCACACTAACGAGTGACCGAACACTTTTTCTTTAGGTCTTTTCCAAACCCCAAATTTGAACTTTAAAGTGTCAAATTTCCATTCACCATTATTACTGCAAATGCAAATGACTTGTGGTTTTCACATGAATATGTGCTAAGTATTAGTTTACCAGAACATGTTCACTAATTTGAAGTGCTCTTGGCTATATATGAAACATGAAATAGTTTATTACACTTTTCAGGTTAGGTAGATCAACAATTTAAAGTTACTTATATTTACTTTTTCTTTGTTTGACCATCAATCAGCATTTCGGCAATAGTCCTTAGATCATCATCATTATAAAAGTTATGAGAGGAACCATGTGTAACCGGATTCCTATTGGGAATGGTAAAGGTGTGCCGGTATACTAACGACTGCATGTGCTAATATTGAAAGTATATTGGATGCTGTACAAGGTGACAAGTTCAAACTAAAATTTTATGACATCCTATCACATCACATCCAGTTCATTAAAGTGTGAAAAATATGAAGTTCGAATGGAACTCTTAAAGGAAACTCAAGAAATAAGAGATGCCTTGTGTGTACATAACAAACTTGTTAATGAGCTGCTGTACCATCAATTTAAAGTTAAGGTACATAATAATATACACCGTTGTGCTTTGCTTTTCATATCAATTTCCATGTATTAAAATTGTTGAGAAACTAATAAAAATGCATTCACTCCAATGTTATGTAAGTAAATATACATATATAGTATGGTTCCAATGATACCTCTATTAGGTATAATTGCAAGCATTCGATTTTTGCTGGCCTACGTGCGAAAGCCAAAATTATCTGGGTCATCCCTACCGCCTTGCACATAGACCATGATGCACTTAAATGCAACGCGAATAGTTACTGCAAGTTGAAATGGCATTTATATATTTCAACAGTATATTTATGGTTTGCTGTATGAGATAGCCTGAAAATTATGGCTGCATCTGAACTTTTTATGCATTGCGCACTGCAGTAGTATCTGGAAAACCACAAATAAAAAAGTATGAATGAAGACTAAAGTACGGGCATAGTACACGGGGCACTGCCCTCAACGATGGGTTTACAGCTGGCTCTTTTGGCAGGTGACACAATGTAGATGTGATGTAATTTAATACGGTGTGGGCTGTATGGCCAATGTGAAAAATGTACGGGATCAAATGGTTAAATTTTTCTTTCTTAGAAATCGAAATTTTTACGTGAGCTGGCACTATTAAAATGTGCGTTGATGTAGAACTATAATTGCCAGCTAATTTGTAGTAGTAGTACGCATTTTACAAGCAAAGGGTTGTATAATGAATGTATCTCAAGATTTTGTGTGGGTTACTGGGTGGGTGGCATTGATTAAGCAGTGCCTTCTACCTGGAAGTGAATGACTGTTGTCATTTAGAACTTATTACGCCTGGAAATATCAAAATCATAAATGTATAGAGATTAGACGAAATTTCGTGGCAGTTGTTTACAGCAGCCTGAAACTGACGCTTTCATAATACAAAATACGTTCATTAAATTGGAAAAACAAACCAGCAACAACGGTCACAGTCATAAGTTCTTTGGTGAGTCATAAATGGGCTCATTTACATGTACCTCAACCTTTCATTCATTTCAAGTGCTTCCGATCTTATAATATTATACATGAGCACAACGTGCTGATGTCATGAGAATGCCAGTTCCATAACTGAAAGGGAAAGGAAATTGCGGAGGAGCAAAACTATGAGAAGGGAACGACCGATTATTGTATTGAATGAAAGAACAAGCCTTCCAACGGCGGAGTAAACGTAAAGTTTTATCATGGGAAAACAAAATATTTTTTAAAGGTGAAGGCGTAGTCTTATAAACTTGATGCTGTTGGGCTTGCTATAGGTTTGGCGAGTGTCGAGCAGTCGCACTTACAAGTTGTTCGAAAGATAACATTTTGGAATAGCTGCTACAAGGAAGACGATTTACGGATAATTTTGTTCAGCATATCAGTTCCAATACAAAAGAATGTATGTATAGCGAAAAGAAATCAAAATCTCCTTTTCATCCATACACCATGTGTATCATTTAATGGTGTACGATCACGTTTGTTAAGCGCTATGAAGACGAATACATGGAAAAGGAAAGAAAAACATATATCCAATTCAACACTTCACTCCAACCATAATATTAATACCGTACTTTGGAGCTTTACTATCTATTATATTGGGACTTGGAACTGAAGTTTGTACATGTCTTTGCTATGATACAGCATCAAACCAAGCCACGCTACGTTGTTTTTGTAGGGAAAGATGTGTACGTATGAATCTCGCTGGGTGCAAATACCTTTTGACCTCAATCTCTGATGCAAAGTAACAAGCGAAAAGTTGACAGTCCCATAATAGCGCCAATGCTATTTAGTTTGTTTATATCTACATTTACATCCATAATACACACGACTTTTGCACTCTTTTTCTGTTACAATCACCAATAATAACAAGCTCATATTTACGTATTCACAAGTAAACATTCGACGTAGCAAATGGGATAATTATATGCATATCACATTCGTGATAGGTAAAAGAAGTTGTGAATTGAATGTGCTGCATTCCTCTGCTTTATAGCTTTATGGCTTTTCATAAAAGTGATGGATTGAATTTAATCTTAATCATGCTGTTAGAGAGAATTTCAATTCAAGTTTTTAGTATACGTAGCATTTGCATTTTTTCCAATGTTAGCTTAATTAATATTTAGTCGGCTATAAAAATGATAGGTATCTACATTTTAAGTAGACGACAAACTGTATTAAATCTACTTTTTGTAGATATCTATGGTCAGTTATCAATCTGAGAAAATTTATATTTATAGCAGGTACTTTACTAGTATTTGCATAAGAAACTCCTTGAGTAGGTACTTGCTATAATTTAACTTGATTATAACAAATGAAAAGAAGCAAGGAAAGAGAACGGGGCGTGCTACCTTTTGTAGCTTGAGAATTTAGGAAAGGACCTTCACATAATTTAACGAGCATGTAAATGCAAAACTTGTAGGTAGTGAATACGACACATGACCGAATTATTTTTGCTGAAAACGTATTAGTCATTTGGAATCCCAAAGGGATTTTTTATTAAGATTATAACTTCTTAAACTTAACTGAGGAAAGCGAATGCGCGACCATCAAAAGTACAAAGACTTTAAGATTGCATCATTTTAGATTCATACTCGTGTGCATAATGTGCTTAAGCACATAATGGTGACAATAACCTGAGCTCACCATCTGCTGGATAAAAACATTCATTCAGTTTTCAGCTGTCATTTGTCATTCCAAGTACTTCTTAATTCATAAACATTCATTTTTACTTTAAAAGGGTCAAATCCAACTCATCTTCTGCACGTACGATTTCTTATTATGATAAACAAACACGCTCAAAAGAACGAACGTATTGAGCTTTGATTTCTTAGTAAGCATTCGTTGAACCAAGATCCGTTCCATATTTCTTGTGAAAATGTAAACTATATGAAAAAAACGTAAGGATTATAGATATTTTTTACTATATCTTGGTTGGTATTATATTCGGCTACTCCATGCGACATAAACATGCAGCAAAAAATAAGTAAGTATACACATACACAGTTGAATGACCGACTGAACGACCGGCGTGGCACATTATGCCTATAAAATATGAACTACATACATTACCTATAGCCAACTCTCAATCTAACAATCCGAATCCAGCACTGGGCTTCTTACTTGAGAAGGGAGCATACTATAATCATCAACATCATCATAATCATGGAGGAAATGGGAACGACGACATGAGGATGACTTTTAGAGAGGGATCACAATTTCTTATTTTAGCAACAAACGTATGTATTCCATAACAAAGGGAAGTGTGGAGGTAAAAATGATGTGAGGAGAATTCGCGAGAAATGATGGTAAAAGTAGTAAACTTCTGGGGGATTAGAGATTATCTTGTCATCCGTTTTAACAACGTACCTACATGTTTTCGTAACAAGCTTGCTAACAAGGAAAAATCGTTGACGCTGACATAATAATGTTGCCAACTGGCAGCACTGGACTAACGAAGGAAAATGGGGAACTGGATATGAAAATTGATTCCTTTTTAAGAGCAGCATTAAACAAGACTTGAGCTTGCTCATGACGGGGTCGTTGGAACAGAATGGATTGTTTATTTAAGGAAATGTTAAGATGGGAGTTGTAACTTCATGCGGATTGTCAACAGAATAGGATTATAACAAATGAAATTGCAACATAAATAGCAACCACCAGCGCGTTATATGTTAAAAATAAAGGACAAATTGCTTGCTTGTAAGCAATTCGTCAATGTTTTTCTTATTTTGGAAATGGAGCAAAGCTCTTCAAAAAGATATTATGTCCATTATACAGTCCTCATAATAAGAGAATGCAGTATTATCGGCATGTTCTTTGCAGCAACCAATAACCCAAGCCAACTGTGGCCCCATTAGATCATTCATTATGGCTGAAAAAAATGTCATTTTGCATCGTGCGTACGTACTTATTCTCTGCCCCTCAAGAAAAAATATGGGCTTTACTTGAAGGAATTCTGTCAATAAAGCTTGATAAATTGCCTCTCAGCCCGAAAACGTCAGGTATCAATGTTCGCTTCATTGCTCACTCAAACTGTAGTTTTGCATCGCATTCTCAGTAACAATTATTTATCACGAAATTAGCGTGCTTGGAAAATAAATGTGCTTTTCTGGTGTGATTTACTCATCTTGTTTTGCAATGCATTAATAGCTTATAGTTATATTATTTGCTTTTTGCTTCTTCTCGCTGCGGGCCATGTACATAATGTCATTTTGAAACGGATGTTTACAACTGCGACTTTTGCTTGTAAATAAGGAGATTAAAAAGGACAATGGTGAAGTAAGAGCACTTTACAAAATTCAAATTTTTAATGGCGACGCTAATCCGTATGTTCTTATCTGGCTTTCAGTTATTGGAGACATGACGAAGCGGGGACTCAGTGGTGGCGAGAAGAAAAGGCTGAGTATAGCATGTGAACTCATTACCAATCCTAGCGTCTTGCTCATCGACGTAAGTTCATTGATCTATGTTTACTTATATACTTTTCTCCTACTTTTACTATTACTACTTGACTTGTTTCCATTACATACATACATATTATTATTATATTCAGTTCGTGTTCACATGATCAACACCATATCGTCACTATTCACATCGAAAAACAAAACTGCATTAAGAAAACGCAATCATCAACCACATGCACTTTTTGTTAGGTTTACGGGGAACGCATGCATGCATAATATGAATACATTTCTTTGGAATGGGTCGTGCGAGAACAGATTGGGAGGATATGTTTCAGTTTCATCCGCTGAAAGAATTGATTATGCCAGATTATGCATTACATACTACTTACCTGGATTGGATTTGCATGAAATGTTTAGTTTTATTGCTAAGAATTCTTAAAAATCAAGTAACTTAATTTATATAGAATAAATTCTAACTGCAGTTTTTTTATTATTATTATGCATTGAAACTGAGTAAGTTGAGTACTTTAAAAAAATATTTCCAAGCCGAAATTAATACAGACTATGATAGATTGTTGTTGACTAGCCCATTTAGCATACGAACAGAATTATGACGGTAGGGGACAAAGTCACTTGCGTTATGAAAATCTGAACGGTTGAAGATTCTGAAAGCAAAAATGTTATTACATGCAAAATGTTCTAGCTGCCTGGAGAGTTGAGAAAACTGTACCAAGCACTCCGGAATGTAGAAGGCTTATAGTATTAAAAATTAGATGTTCACATAAGCGAATAATGTGCTGGAGGACTTTTAAAAAATAATAAATGTAGTCCATTTCAATTAAGTACATGTTTTGATAGCACCAACTTGCAAAACCAAATATACATAATGACATTATATGTATCTATGTCAAGTTGAAATTAAACTCAACTCACAATCATCAGCCTCAAAGGAACTTCCTCACTGTAGCTCGTGTTGGCTTTGACCAGCAGCGCTACTTTGCTAGTTTTTTTGCATAATGAGATCCTATATCATCCATTTAAGTCTTGTGATAAGATCCTGATGAAGCACAAGATTCAGAATAATTAGAATCGGAACATTTTTTTACAGAGTCGTGATTCAATTTAGTGCCGTTGCTCCCTCCTTGAGATTTTATGGGCCGAGAGCGAAAGCTTGTTCATTTTCTCGGATTTTTAATCTTCCATTTCTCTACAAAAAAAATTAACTTCAAGCTTAAGAAATCCAACATAAAATTGTCTCAGTATTTTAAAAAACTGACTTATGTACAGGAATGGAACAAGTAGAGTTGTCAGCTACTAAAGCATGCATGCATTCCACCATACTATTTTGGCATTTCCACATCTTTCTCAAGCGTGAGATCACGTTTTGGAATGGAACGGCAAGAAGTTGAGCTGAGATAGGAAAAAATACTTAGCCTGCTCAACTCGAAAGCATTAGCATATATATCGGTCAAAAGCACAGAAACAAAGGTGGAGCATGTGGATGTTGTGCTGAATTTAGAGCAGATGATACAAAACGTTCCTGCCTCCACTTCCTCTTTTCCAACGTTTCGTGTGCCATTATATATTGTGTAACGCTGATATCAAAGTGATATAAAAACAGCAAAGAGGAAGGACGAAGCCATCAAAGAGTACTTTATTGTCTTTCTTGTAGAAACGTAACATAACTACAGAATCACATAGTGTTAGCACTATCACCACCACCACAAATTTTTCAGTGCTGTTTTATTACACGCGGAGAAAGAAAAGATGTTTTCCTTCAAAAGTGGAACAATGAACGTGGCTCACCCGAGAAATAACAGTGTTAACAAGCATCATGCACAATGCGATTATGTACGCTATACATGCTATATATAGGTGTATGCAAATAAATGCTTTTTGCACTGCAGGAGCATCACGGATTCACAAAAATGCATCTGTTTTATGTTCGAATTTTTTACAGCATGGAACAGCCATTTAGATTGCGTCGACCCTAAAATTCCATCGTACTTCCAGATAACAAGCACATACGTTGTTTGCATGAAAAGTTACTTGAATACCTATTGCAAACCACGTATGGCTCTCGTCCTCGTTGATGAAACCGGATGAGTGCGGAATGTAAAGCTATTCCAAGATTGTTGGCTCGTTTGATTGATTAATTAGCCTATTTTTGATGACGCATCTTGATGAAAAGTTTGTTTACTTCGTGTCATGTGTTAAGTTTAATCGCTCCTTGAAAGCCCTTTATTCACGGGCTATTATCATACATACGTATTACGGATTAGTTGAAAAACCTGGGGAAAAGGCAATGAATTATGTTGATGAAACGAGTTTAAACAAAGTGAAAACACAAAAAAATGCGTACGAGTTGGAGCCATAAGTTTCTTATTGACTTTTCAAATACAAAACAAACCAAATCCAATGATTGAAGGAGACATTGACACAAAAAATATAATATGCTAACAAATTCTGTCGCCGTTAGGTCTCCAGATAACGTCTCCAATAGACTTTTAAAAGTTCATTGACAAAATAATGAGGAAAGTAAATTGTAAAAACTTTTGTTTTCACAGGAACCAACTTCGTCGTTGGATTCATGTACGGCAGCTCACCTTATGCAAATGCTCAAGAATTATGCCTACAAAGAAGCCAAGAGTGTAGTCGTAGCTGTACATCAGCCATCTTCAAAAATATTCCATTTGTTCGATCGGTTGCTTCTTCTCCAAGATGGGCAGGTAAGTTCGGCTTTTTTCATCATTTCCTCTTTCCTTTCTACCTTGAATTGAACACATTATGCTAAAGTCTACGACCTGAAATGGACTTTTTTTTATTTGGTTATCACATCACTTCCTGATGATATCTTGTACGTCAGACTTTAGGCGTCAGCTAGTCAGACCATTCAGTTATTATTATCAAAGACATTGACATTGGTTCATGTTTAAGTTGTTACGATTTACAATGAAATAGATTGAGCAATGGCAGATGATGGGATATTGATAAGAAAGAAAAAAAACAGATCAAGATAAAAGAATAAAGAACAAATGTGATGAGATGAGACGGGATTGGATTGCATTAATCCTCCTCAAACATTAGTTTCAAATGAATTGTTAGAGATCCTTATCTTTCTTAAAACCTTATCAGTCTCTTTTTACATGAGAAAGTCAAAAGTGCCGACATCGTTTAAGGAACTATTATTTCGAAACTCAGATAAAATCTCCGACTTTATAAGCAATACCATTATTGTTGATGTAGGATTACTTCCAAAAATGTGTTACTCAAAGCCAATATCCCAATATCAATTATAATGGAAAGGGATGGAATATATATTTCTTGTTTTCATCTTTTCAGACCGCATACTTTGGTCCAGCATCCCACGTTATCTCACATTTTGCCGCATTGGGACTTCATATTTCGCCAAACTACAACCCTGCCGATTTTGTTTGTAAGTAGAGAATTTTATTATAGCAGTAGAAAGATGAAGATGCTGACATTTATAAGTGGATATGAAATATGTAATAACTATGTTTGTAGTGGACCAACTGAAAAGTGAAAAGACGAGAATATTGACATGTTGGAAGAATCACATCAACACATTCCATTTACAAATCACCTCCGCCAAGAGCGATGTCAGTGATGACTTCAACGGAAATCAGATGCTCAGAAGATCCACTGAATCTGTGGCTGCCACTTGGCCCACATCAATTTTTACGCAGATTCGAGTTCTCGCTGCCAGAAACTTCAGAGAAGCGAGACCGAAAATGTTGTCCAAACTAAATTGGTTGCAGACAATAGCTTTAGCTATCATGGCTGGTCTTGTTTGGCTCAAGGTAAGCTGGGAACTTAAATGCAGTTCTTTAAACTAGGCTACTTTTACTTATGCCAGCTTATATTGCTTAAATAAATCGGCAGCTTTTTTATTTCAATATATTATAAAGTAGCAGTCCATTTATAGAAAACCAGTTACATTTGAATATTAAAAGCATAACGATATCTTCGACTTTGACAAGTTGATCGGTCAGGATGACAGAAAGAAGGGTAGTATGCATTATATCCTTTTAGAACTTGAGGACAGTGGGCAAATTAGCCAAGGAGTCCACTGTGTACATCTATTTTAAATGCATACCAAATGCCAAATCTCGCCAGGTGCATGCTCTTCAATTCAAAGTCATGCCAGTTGGTGGATTGCAAGCCATATTTCAATTTTCATTTTGCAGAACTTTTGCAATTGCAAGTCGTTGCAAGGTAGGGGGAAACATACAATGATATCATATGACAATGCCGAGTTCCTAAGCAGGGAAAGGACTATTGAAAAGATTTTCTTTTACTGACTGTTGGTGGGCTTCACCATCAGCAGTCAACGATAGACAGCCAACATTTATTTACGTCGTCCTACCAGAAACCCTCTAGTACTTTCCTGTGATGGATGTTTCTGGCAAAAGCTAACCAAGTAGGAGTAATAAGTGAAGGTGAATGAAGCATCCGAATGCTGAAGACAGCACAAATCAGACAGGCATGCACACAAATTTTTTATCGTATGCAAAAAAAATTCACCGTTCATGTATTCCAAAGCTGCAGTATAATCAAGCTAATGAGGATGAGAATTAGAGAATTATACTATACAAGACTACTACACATTTGATATATAATAATGGCTATCACACAGTTTGCTAGTCAGTCACACAGGCGCATTTATATTTCATATTCCGTGTTCATTTGTTCATGTCAGGCATCATCATCTTCACATTCACATCAGAGTGTGTCAGTTGTTGAAGTTATTATACTCCTCACAAATAGTTGCAAATCACGAATGCATACAACATATTATGTTCAGTCACTGCACTTTACATAATATAATATATTAGCATCATCATCATCATCATCATATTGTTAAGAATTATTACACAGGTAAAGGTTTTCAGCCCTTACCTTGAAAAGGAAAAATCTTTTTTGCACATATTCCCGTACAGCAAGTATTCATGGTGGGTTGAAATTGAATTTGGATGTTATAATATATAATGGAACTCTTTTACCCGCATCCACATGCAAAGAGCTTATGATGGGGAAGAGATGACAGTGAAATATTTTATGCGAAACCCCCCATCTGGTTGACTTCTCTCCTACATTTCACTGACAACGGAATGATGTGATTTGATGGTAGGATGACTAAAATGCAATGGCATTTAGATTAAAAATGTTGATGATGATGATGATGACATTGTGATACAAAAAAGTAACGTAATTTATAAAAACACAATAGAAAGATGTAACGTACTTTTGCCGAGTACGATTATGAAGGCACTAGTAGCAGAGAAGAAAAGGCGTTAATGTTACGTTACCTTTTAGCCTACTGGTATGGTACTCCAAAAGACCACTGCCATTGAATTTGCGGCAGAGAAAACCATCATTATCACATCATCATCGCAGTTTTTGCGGCTGTATGCCATTCACGTTACTTTGTACAGCGAAGAAAAAATTCTGCAGAATAAGCACAAAGGCATTGTATGAATTTATCGTATCCTCGAAGGCATTTTTAATTTCATACGGTTATCAACTGTTTTCTGTATAGCCAACGATGAATAGCTGGTTCGCAAATCCTTGCTAATTGCATTTGATCGAGGGTTTTGCGTTCGCTGCACTTACATACTTCCACCTACGTTATACGGAGCGACAAATGCATGGCAGTTTTTATACGATGAAAATGACAAAGGTAAAAATCATAGGTAATATGAATAGATCAGATAGCTAAAGGCAAACAACTTAAAATGAACCAAGGAGTTGCTCAAGTCGAAAGACAGACGTCATGAAATGGTGGTGATGCTATGTTTAAAAAGAAAGCTGGAGACGATGATATATTATATATGTATATATGGCAGAATCAATGAAAAAATGATAATGGAAAGATTCACGTGTAGAAAAAAAACCTCCTCCTGCTGATCGTTAAATGGATAAGAACAAAATTTCATTTCATTCAAAAGACGAAGATGGAAAGGAAAACGTGAGGCTTTACATAATGCACACTGATGTGTGATGATATGGAGTGCTTTGGTGGATGCAATGACGCGATGAACTTTAAAAGAAGGAAAAAATACACTTTTGCTAATATGTATCTCCGCTTTTTGATTCCCTCAGGGGTAGTTGCATGCAGAGCAATACTGTGTTTTTCGAGTTTGTGCATTTGCTTTGCCCATGCCATAATGATTTAATGGGTTGATAATAGAATCCAAATTGATTTTTTTTTCATTCTTTTCCCCTTTCCTTGTTTTAGACGGAGAGGACTGAAGAAGCTTTAACTGATCTGGAAGGATGGATGTTTTTCTCGTCCACGTATTGGATGTTATTCGCTCTGTTTGGAGCTCTGGGTTCATGTAAGCCTACATTTTATAAGTCATAATAACTGTAAGTAGAACTAATGATGAGCTTCTGCTGTTATTTGGCCTACCTGGAAATGGTATTTCATGATATTAAATTGGGTTACGTATACTGTATACAAGTTTAAATGAGTTCATTATAAATAGTAGCAAAGAGTTATCATTCAAGAGACGAGGAAGCTCCCGTTTTATTTGAAAATTATGCAACCATTAATTAAATATCTTGATCATGTCCTTTATTATGATTGTAGGCTGACAGAAAAGTAGGAAAATGTCAAATATCTATATAATTACATAATATTTCTTGTATTCTCCAGTTCCTAGCGAGCGTGCCGTTGTCGAGAAGGAGAGAATGTCAGGAGCCTACCGTCTCTCAGCTTACTACATTGCCAAAATGCTTGGGGAGGCACCTCTCGTCATGATCCTACCATCAGTATACTTCACCGTCGCTTATCCCCTTCTGGGAGGCAGCGTTGCCTCCTTTTTTGGTATCTTATGTATTCAAATCCTCGCATCACTGGCAGCACAAAGTGCAGGTTTATTTTTCGGAGCAGCTTTGGACCTTTCAGCTTCAATCACTGCGGCGGCTCTGTTCACACTGGGAGCTCAGCTTCTGGGAGGATATCTCGCCAACAATGTAAGCCGATTTGAAAACACTCAAAACACATAATACATAGTTAGATACTATGGTACATGCGCGTGCTCTTTACTCCAATGAAAGCATGACATACATACAAAACTGATGGGCGGAGAAAGGAGATGAAAATGACAACAATTTTGTGAAAAACAAAAGGATTTGCCTATCAGAGAACCCACATCAAACAGTTGAATTCAAAATAGGTCGACAGGTTGAAACCAAACCTCATTAAAAATTTCCAGAGAAAGCTTAAGTAACCCCAGTTCCACAAGTTTTATATCATGACTCTGCATCATGTTCCTTGATGACTAGCCATTCATTCTCATGTCCTACTTTTAAATTAGTTGATCATTCATCATATCCTTCTATGCCATCATGATCATTATCATTCGTGACTAAATAATAATATGCTCTTGTTAACCCATTATTTTCCTTGAATTTTTATTCCAGATTCCATCGTATCTCAAAAACCTGTCATTAGTTTACCACGCGTTTCGCAACATGCAGCTCCTCGAGTATAAGCTTGGAGACCGGATCGTTTGCGCAGAAGTTTCCCAGTTTGCTAGCTGCAACGACAACTCTACAGTGATAGCACCGGGCTCTCCGAAATACGTTTCCGTGGAGGACCTACTTAACCGAGACAAGGAGCAGTGGTCCGTTCCTGACTGGAGCCATACCATCTTCCTGCTAGGCTTCTTTGTTCTCTTCAGACTTCTGGGTTATGTATCTTTGAGACGCTCAATGTGATTTCGTTAAATATAGTCCTCCCATCTTTTGTAGCTTACCTCCATCTCTTTCTAAAGTTAATTAGTAGCTCTTTGCTTGTATGTAACTTTTTTTTGCATTTTTGGTCATTTAAGAAAACCCTGTGTGGTCTGGCCGTACGTCTCATAGCTTTAACAGCATATAATATAAAGTATATAATGTGTATATAGCGTGTATAAAATATTATCATTCACATACGCGATAGTCTAGAAAAGAAACGATAAACTTTTACCAAGCGTACATAAACATGATTATTTAAAGAAAAACTTTGACAGTTATTTTTGTGGTGAATTATATTACGATATAATATATATACGTGATCCTTTCTCGCGGAGTTACTTTTACGAAGTACTGATTATTATCATCGCAGTTTTTACTTGTATCTATAAATGTTTCTGTTTAATATATCATAAGATTATCATGTCATTCATGAACAAACGACATATAACTATACTATATATTATGTATGCGTTTAAAACTAGCCAATTATCAATGTATTATAGTTAAACCATAAGAACCAAACGTGGAAGCAGAGAACAAGTAAGTTTTTATTACTGAAAAGCGCTCGCGTGGATTTGTACCTTGAACTGTGTATTATAGGACATTCAATTGTCGTTAATATCCGTTTGTATATAGATTTAATTGTATGGTAGATTGTAAGGCATGTTCAAAATCTATTTTAGACTGTTGTTTTTTCATATTGATAATGATTGTTATTTAATTTTTACTGTATGTACCGAAAGAATTATAACATATATAACTGAAAGATTTGTAAAAACCTGAAGTGTGAAGAAAATTAAAAAAGAAAGCTGCTATCTAAGAGAAAGTCGATGAAAAATTAAAATGCTTAATAAAAATCACGAATTTTAACGGATTAATATACAAGTCATTTTAAGGAGAGAGACCGAAAAAGATGATGATGAAAATGGATTGACGCAGACTGCCACAGAAAAGAACGATTAATCAGTTATCTCGTTTACTTTAGTTAATTTTTATTTGTTTGTGCAAATTCTAGGAATTTTATGGGACACAACAAGTTAAGCTGTGAAACTTATAGCTTAGGAGAAAGTAGGAAGTTAGCTGTATTTCATGTTTCACGATGATTTCCAAAGTAGTGTATATAAATATACTGTTGCTTTCTCCTCTTTTCATCTACGTAATTTCTCTTTCTGTATGTAAATGTTACTTGAATTACATTTATAAATATGAAACATTACAGTGATAAAGATTTCACGGATAGTATTATTCGTTAGTAAAATAAGTGACGTTAAATATAGCATACTTCATATATGAATATACGACCCATTATTAAGTTAGGGATACAGTTAGAGTGAAAGTTTCATTTTATACGAGAAAGACCAGACCGAACTGTTGGCTATAAATATATATGCGTAGAACTAGATAAATACTAGGTATTTCATTTACGTGTACCGTAACCAAATATAAAATAGAATCTTATAATCTTCAGAGGAATAGCGGTGAAAGTAAAACCAGAATATGACTGAACAGTTTGGTTATGATATCGATAAGAGAACGCATTTTTAAAGGTTATAGAGGAGATCGGAAATATGTACTAATTTTGTATATCTCATTCGCAAAACTGCATTTTATAACGGCGGACCGTATCGTTGTCAGTTATCATTCGTAAGTACGTGTAACGAAGATGTAGAAAGAGGCTTCCTGTTCAATTACCAACCCCATTTCCAGATACTTTTCATAGAGTAAAGTACGTTTGTGCCTTTGTCATGATAGTTAGAAATTTCCAAACTTTAGCAAATTGCAAAAACAGAATTCTCATTATAATTATTACTAATGTATACTTGAAAGCAACTAGGAACTTTTCAGTTAATCCTGATACCAGTATCCGTTCGAAACGTTCGCCATTGTTTTAGTCAGTCAGTTTTATCATACCACTTTCTCCATTTTGCATTACTCCAGAACATATAAATTTACTTTCTAACTATGCCGGTCGAGATGAAAACCAAACTCTTGTACCTGTGTGTATGATAAGATTCCAGTACTGTGACAAATTTATTATCAGTTAGTATTGTTTAAATGTTAAATGTATTTGTAATTACATTGTAGAATTAACCCTGATTCTAAATTATGTATATTTTTTCTACAAGTTTTCCTTGTGTCCTGAAGAACAAAATAAATGTAAATGCGCACACTATGAACACACTATATAGTGTACTACAAAATTGTTATTATTGCCAAACGGAGTGTATACATACAAATTATTATGTCTCCTGAATTTATTAAAATGATTGTAAGCATTTAAAATGTATAACTTTCCATGTACATGTGGTGGCCCCGGCATAAATGATGAACAAAGTTGTACCTTTCACATTTATATTTTAATAAAACGTATCAACGGGAAAAAGCTCGAAATATTACATATTGCTTAATTTTTTACTCGTACATGAGCATGCAGATCTTCTACTCGGATGATGCATACCACATCAACAATCAAGTCTTGATGACCTTTGCAGTTATGCAAATAGTCTCAAATAGTAATAATTATTGTAATGAAAACCTTGTGCCAAAGCAATGTAATAGTGAGTTTGAATGAGAAAAATGGACACCCCGAGCAGAAAATTAACTTTGAATGAAGCATGTTAGCAAAACCCTCACTACTCTCACTGTTTGGTGGTTCATGGTATTATTACTATTCAATTCAATGTTGGTCAAGCTGATGATATCAATTCTTCTTTACAATTAATTATGTTTCTGATTAAGTAAAAATTCACACTAGTTAGAATTTTCTTTGATAAAAATGTTGTCAATCTTTAATGATTACTTTTTAGCAACAAGAAAAAGGAATTATCAACAGTTCATATATGTAGTAGTACAGGAGGAAAAACAAATATTGTATTTGAATGTAATATTTTACGATAATATAATACGGACATATCGTAAATGATAAATGTGAACACTTTATAATTACGTATTTACATCATACGAATCAATTATTATAAGGATCATGCGATAAATTAACAAAAACGTATGTATGAGACACCATTCAATTCATATAAATCATTACGAAAAACAAAACGATTTTAAGTGCAACATTTTATCATTATGTTAGCACTTTAATGTTAAATAAATGCATAGTTGAAAAGTATTATTATGCTATGTGAACCTTAGTTTTTATCCTATTTTATCATTTTCGTCACGAAAGAAATCACACATCAAGTATCCATTTAACACGAGAACCAGAATCATCATTTGTCATTACAAAAAATATAATCTAATAATTATTTTTCAACGAAAAGTAAAGCAGACTTAAATCACGATCAATTTTATAGCAAAATCTGTCCTTCAACACAGGTCTCTCCAGGTTTTCAAAACAAAAAAGACTGGAAGCATCCAGAGGTAGAGCTATGCATACATTTATCCAATCAGACCGACAACTCATCAGTTCATAAATTACTGCATTCCTATAGTTCTCCGTCCTTCATGTCATGTCCATTTGTTCTACCGTCTCCTGCCAGCGTAGCGTGAGCACGGTGTCACGCGATTGTATACGACCTTGGACGTGCTCGTCCCTTCGCCTCTAGGTCCTTATCTTCCGCTTCAGGGCCCAACAACTGCGGGATAGGTAATCTCCAAAACTCAAAGGATGTAAATCCATCAGCCTGGCAGCATGAATCCAACGATTTGTATGCTGGAAATATGTGCTCGGCTAGCTCAACCAAACTGACATATCTGGAGAAAGCAAAGAAAATTGGTATTAAAACATTGCTGCCAAAGTTTAAACAAAAGACTTTGTTCACTAGGTTAGGCTAGGTGCTTCACAGTTTTAATACATTATTCTCTATTAGTAGCGTAAAAAATATTAGTACTGGAATTATTATACTCTGCAATTTTTCTAGAGTTACACTCCATGCTTTGTTAAAAGAATAACTTGGTTTTAAAGTATATTAATCACAAAATAAAGTGGTTCAAAACTCAATTCACACTCGAGATGATGAAAAATGGAGATACCTATGAAACGGCTTTAACTCAACAAGCCAATATTTTTGGAAATATATCATCAACAATGTGACTGAGACCAATATATCTACGCGAAAAAAGAATAAAAAGAGAAAGTAAAAGCAAAATACATATATGACGAGAATGCATTGTTGTGAGAGTCGCTTGGAAAGATTGAGAAGCAGCAGCATGTGCAAATAATTACATTGGCGATAGAACAATTCACATGAATGTTAACTGGATGAGGTTGCTAATCAAAGTCAGTTTACTTACGATGACTGAAACGTGTTGGTCAACGCATGTCTCAACTCTCCTTTATGATTGATTGTGAAAATTCGTGATATGTTGATATCCACTGCACGATACGACCACACGTCATTGATCTTATTCCCGTACCCGGCATAAAATGGATTTTCTGGAAAGAGTGTCTGAATATCCTTCAAACAAGCTATTTTAAATTCCTCAGGCTTCTTCTCTATAACTTCTCGATGAAGGGCAGACATTAGTGATGTAGGATTAAGGAGTAGTGGTCCATCTGGAAGTGTAACATCACCTTGTTTGATTGAGCGGAGATATTCCCTAGTGATTTGTGCTTGACCTGGAACGAATAAATACATAAGTATATTGCTTATAGTTTCTTAAAGAAAGACATTTGAACAAAGTTTGGAGAAAGTTTTACTCGTAAAACACGTACCTATTGCACGTGCCGAAAGATACAACATTTTGTATCCATTGTCTTGAATCTGTGTAAAAAGTTGAGCTACACCAGATTGTGCCCAGTCATTGCCAATAATTGGAAGAATGTGACCAAGAACATCGGATTTAGTGATTGTTCCATCAATGTCGGAAACAACTACCCTGTCATCCCATTTCCATAAATAAATATGACAACGCGCTACACTTGTACCCTGATACGCAGTGGTAACACTAAAAACAGCCTCGTTTTGTCCGTACTTCAACCCTAGTTTAACCTGTAGAAAATGGGCACAAGAAAATTAAATCAAATAATTTTTGCCATAAAGAATTGATTTGATTTTGCCACGTGTACTAAATTAAATCCACTTACAAGCTGTTCAGTAGTCAATCTGAGAGTCTTTTTAAATTTGTCTTGATTAGCAGCAGCAGCAGAGGTAGAATTGATTGAGATCTGATTAACCAGAGGAGGGTTTCGATTAATTTTGACTTCCTTGCTCTCGTTGCCCCCAGTCCCCTCTGATTCATCGGAAGACGATGTCAGTGAAATTGGCATGGCTTTTGTTGCATTTTCTATCGATATGGTCAAGTCTTTCCTTGCTTTGGAAGGAGACCCCTCATTGGAACTAGCAAGGGATATACCCTCCTTCCCTTTCAGCGATTCTGGAGATGACGGTGGGTTATTCTCATCCAAAGGATGCTCTTGATTGGTAGCATTCTGAGATCTCCTCCAGGGAAACCATGAATATCCCTTTTTGGAAGCATCCTTTCCAGACCCATTGGATGCAGTACTGACTGAACTTTCATGACCAGAAGAATTCTCATATTTTTTCATGTACTGGTCCACCAGTCTTTGAAAAATTTGTGATGGCAAGGGCCGCTTGAAAAACGTATTAGAGAGAAGCTGCGGCATTGCTGCCGTCCATGGAACCAGTTTTCCATTCATTTTAACAACTATTGAATCCGGGGAAGCATTGAGCAAAATTTCTGGATTTTCTACCAACTCATCGTAGGTAAGAAGTGACTGATCAAACAAATTGAGGTTTCCTCCACACAAAGAAATGGCTTCAAACACCACTTCAGTAGCTGAATCTATATAACAAACCCACACAACATTATGTTTGTATTAAATTCCTTCTTCATTCCTCTTTGGAGTGGAATGTTATTTGCTAGCTCTCAATCACTCAAGAAGGAGTTGTTTACCTTGACGCTGCCTTTCTCTATGTTCCTCCATGTGGTTTACAATATTGGAAGATTTCGGAGATGAGCCAGGTGCTGGCGACTGGGGGAGAGAGCTTCCTTTTCCTGACTCGCCATCATCATCATGCTCTGGTTTGGGGCAGTCGCGTAACTATAAAGAGATGAAACAAATGTCAGTAAAACTTTTATTGGCTGTAGCATTAAAAGCGCTTTCCAAATTCCACAAGTTTTAGTTTGGCTCACTTCTTTGATGTAATTCGGAGTGGGAAAATAGAGAGCTGCAGTTTCTGGATCCATACTTTCCAAATTTAAATCATCCAAGTAAATGCCAGGTGCGGAATCTCCTCCATTACCTGATGGATTTTGACTCTGACGTTTCATGAAAGAAAACATGCTAAACATTGACTTCCCTTCTGTTGACCTATCTTTACCAGTACTTCCTTCATCATCGCTAGAAAGTGGATGCTCTTCTCCTACAACAGTTTAAAAATTACATCAACAATCAGTTACGGATTTGTGCTACACCTGTTTTCATGGTTTATTTTGTAAATGAAGCTCGTTCATACTTTTGCCTGGTGCTTTAACCCCATTTCCCATCTTGGCAGCAGGTGTTGTTGTAGGAGTTGTTACGGGAGTGCTCACCACAGTTGAGGGCAGCTCACCCCAAACCCACTTGCCAACTTCTTCATCCACAGGCTATAAATATAACGCAAACATCAAAACAGATTAAGCCCAAAGCTTATTTTAATTATATTGGAGAGGAACTTCAAAGGAAAGGAAAGCGACTGACTCACCTTTTGAACCTTGCTACACTCATACTCCGAATCTGACTGAATCGGTGTGGAAGGTCTTGAGGTATGGGGAGAGTTGGCTTCTACTTCTGTATCTGAGAAAAAGTCCCGATGGAAACTGCGGTTGTGAGGAATTGCAGCAACGGAGTTACTTCGCTGCTCCAGATCCAACTCCTGAACAGCCTTAGCCACGTGAGATAAATCTTCGTCCATTTTAAAAATAGTTTCGGAGACATCTCCGGATGGCATATCTAATTTAATTTCACTTCTTGATCCCTAAAAACACACAAGGAAAATTAAGTTGAATGACGGTCATACATAAATCCCCGTGCCATGTATCAAGGACGTCATTCTGTTCAGACTCTCTGTTATACCGTTCTCAAGTTCTTTGGTATTATTTTGTACCTGATTTTTCTTCCTCTTTTTCCTTCTCTTGCGCCCTTTCACATCTTCAGACTTGACTTCTTTTGAGGTCACCACTTCATTCAAAGGACCTTCCTCAATGATGGTTATTGCCACATCATTTACATTCTTGATTTCAACTTCTGGTGTAGCAGCATCCTCGGAATCATCACTATCACCCTTTTTGGATGCACAAGGACTACCTTCACTTGAAAGCCTGGGTGAGCCTGGCAAGGGCGAGGTAGCTAAATACTCATCTACAAATTCATCTTCAGACTCTACTTCCTGGACGAAAAATGCTTCGCCAGAATCTCCGAGTTTCATCCGTAATGGAACTGACTTTCCATTTATCTCAATATCCACAACCTGGACCATTTCAAAACATGATTGTTAGTCATCACATCACTAAATCTATTTTTAAATGTCATATAACATAGCTTAGTTGCTTTCATAGCTTCTGATGATATTTACCTTCTCCTTACTCCGCAACACGCCAAGTTTGCCAAACCGGACGTGAAACGGAGAACATTTGAAGGTTCCATCCGGCTGCTCAATAACGACGACATCAATAGCTCCGGTGAGGGTCGCTCCATTGATTCCACTGTAAAAACCTTTCAAGTTTCCGATAACTCTTCCAATTGTAGCAAAATAACTCATGCTTTAGGTTTCCAGTGGATTAGCGACGAAGGGTGGAAGTCAGTCTGCAAGAAAACAAACACACATCCGTTAGCAAATGCTTGCGACTTCCGTTCCAGCTTTTTTGTCTCATTACGACCCAAGAAAGTTTGCTTCGTTCTAGTGCCGTGATCAAGCCTTTCCATAAAATAAAACCGAAGTATACACTAATAATTTAGACTAAAACCAACTATTCCTAAAAATTACTGGTTGAGAGTGTCCTTTTTTGGACAATCGGGGGAACGAGAGACTTGCTCCGAACCGAACCTATTCTTCGGGTAAAATGATGCTTAAAACACTTAATTGTTGCTATAGGTTAGGCTTCAGGCACACAAACCCTTTTGCCCTTCATGTATCTTCTAACCCCAACCCAATAGTTCATTCTATAAAGTATGTGTTCACCTTCATAAACCAAGAAATTAGGTCGATGTCGATTTATTAATCCAAGCTAAACGAGTTAGAGATGAATGAAGGATACACACACATGAAATCCCAGAACTAGATGCACAATTGACATCTCACTGACCACAGGTGGAATGTCGGGTTCAAAGACAAAACCGTTGACAAGTGTTTATGATCCCATGCAGAGTTGAAGCTGAGCCAGCATATATATATACTCGTCACTTGCGAGTCTCTTTTGATCTGATCTACCAAAAATGCACTTTGCCTGTTCATTCCTCAATCTCAATATCCTTATCTATACAGCTCTGCTTACCCTTGACAAAGGATAGGTATACATGTGTATCAGTGATATGAATATAGCGAACGTGGCAAACATCTGACATGCCAAGTGCCAGACTAACCAACGAACAAACACATTACCATACATGTTTGTAGTTTGTATGCAAGCATAATAATAACTAGCTGGGGATTCTCCCTGTTCACAGTAACTGACGTATGTACATACCGTATAAACTGAAAACGATTTTCATTTCATTACTCATGTGCCGTGTATATAACAATATAAGTAGCATGAACGGATTTCCAAGTATAATATTCACATGGTCAGACCATATCCTAGAACATGCAATGTCTTATACTCATATGCTTACGTATGTATCAAGTATCGTACGATTTTTCCTCATCTGGTCTAATCCATATGACCGTTTATACAACTCAAGTCATGCACTTAGCACACCACCACATGCATAATTTGCTTTGTTACACGTCAAAATCAGAGAGCCAGTAGTAGCCAGTCAAGTCGCTATAATGTAGAGTTGTTTGTAGGAATTCCACTTTTCTCATCTCAGTTCTTAAACCCCAGGAGCATCATATAATCATCATCATCATCATGCATGACTCATTTTTGAAGCAACGAACGAAAATGAGAACTGCTCATCTTTTTGCGTGAGCTCCTCAGCAAATTACACGTAAGCACATTTGGAGTTTATCTTGAGTAAGTTTCAGCATATACTCACGACTATTCATGCAATTCTCTGCGCGTAAAAATAGTCATAATCATAACCCTATTATTAGTATACAAAGGAGAATGGAATAGCATGTGTGGGTATATCACAATGTATCATACGCAGACTATATGGAGAAATCATGCACATTAGTATAAATGATGAATGATGATGATGCTGCTGCTTTCTACAAATAATATTTTAAATCAGCAGCTTATATTTTTATTACATTCAAGCTATATTGTATACAACAATCATTCACAAAACACAAAGGATTTGTACTACATGACATGACGGATAAAGAATAATAATATGAACAGGGACGAGTCATTCAACATTAAATCGTTGTCGTTGATAATGACTGACAACGTATCTAAATGACAGTTAGAGGTGATCGTGTATGCGTTTTGAGGTGTATGGACATAACGATATGAACACACCGCTTTCAATCGATTGCTAAATATTCCATTGTACTTTCATCTACCTACTCATAAACATATATGCTTTATAAGCCCTTACATTTGCCCTGAAGCCATTAAATACACAAGAATAGACCAAATGAAGAGAACAAAGCTTTGCCTTTAGCGTTGGGCACGCTAAGCCAAGAAAATAAAGAGACAGGATGGGACGATGGGACAGCGTCAACAAAAAGCAAAGAACCTAGCCATGGCACGATCATGACAAGCCGAGATGGTAAATTTCATTCAATTGCTGCAGTACAATGTGGATGTTCTCAATTTTAGTAAGTCACAATAACAGACTGCTGTCGACTGTAATACCAAATACAGGAGCCAGTACAACTATAACACAGAGATATTGAAATTGTGCCAACTAACTTGAGTTACCTCTAAAAACACAATTATTCCACGCATTTGTTCATGAGAGAGACCCCTTTTTGTGCGACTAAAACTGGCATCAGATTCTTCGACAGGGAGGTTGTTCGTTGCTGTAAACATGTTTACAACTAAAATGCCTAGTTCAAATGAAACCAATATGGTATCTAGCGTACAATTAAATAGTTTATGCACATTCATTATAATTGCTAGCTTTCTCGATCCATTTGGTGCTCCACGTCTGCCATGCTTCTCTTCCCAATTCACATATTTCACGTGTTTTTCTCATTTTCAAAACGAAATGGTTGGTGAAATGGTCATTAAATGAGGAAGGTAAAGGTTCACCTCTTGAAGAATTGGCAACTTTAGTGGCTTTCATAGAAAACGCATAATGGGATCATCTCATGTCTGCAAGAGCGTTGGCAAACTTCCTACTCAAAAGTTTCACACTGAAAAGTTGAAACTTGTCGATTTCACAACGCGATTCCGGTCTCATCCAAGATGATTCATAACTGACATTAATGGATGCGTGGTTATGTAATGCACGAATGTGATGTCACTGGAATCGAATCGGTTTCAAAACTGTAGGAGTCGTAATAATGGTGAGAATAATATGCGGTTTAACTCTTCAAATGAATCGTGCAACCGCATCTCATGACGGAAAGAATTTGCATTTGAAATTGAAGAAAAATCCTTCACCAACGACATGCATCGTACCATGAGCCAGCCACGTGGTGTAACGGAATCTAGTTCTTTCCTCTCTTTTTTACAACTTAATTCCAAATTGCATGAAGGTTGGCTGCATTTTTTCAAAGTCGATTTTTTGCAATTTAGCAATTCAGCATTGTCAATGTATTTGCAATTTGAGTTTAAATTTAAACATTTTAGTTATAAACCATTATTCATAATTCGTCACTTGAACAACTCCTGCAAGCAAAACGTCAGCACATCCGTTGTCCTTCATCCGTGCCTTCACCCCTTTTCATTTTAGTATATAAATACCTCACGTCAGAACCTGGGCCAATTCATACAGTTTGTGAAAAGTGACAACATATTTGTATGTATTTATGTAGTTCATGATGTCAACCAGATATGTTCTAATTTGTAACTCTTTTCGGTGAAGCAAATATAAGGAAATATTTACTTGACTTTATAGTGGCTTAATTTTGTGTAAAGTCAAAGTAGAACGAACGTCATTATTTACACACAATGATTTCATAGCTAAACGTTATAAAATCATATATAATGAGTAATATCCAGTAAGCATATAATGTATGTCAGGAAAATATGAATTGAGATCAATGCAAGTTTGCGGTATGTTCCAGGGCTCATTTTACTCACATCACATTGAAAGCCACATGTTTTTCATTAGTTTTTGTAAGTCGCAGTAAGATATCATTTTACGAGCATCACGCTACGCCTTCTTCGAGATATCTACTACCCACATGGTCAAAACATTTGGAGGAACTTCACTCCAGTACATACGAGCATAGGACATTAGTAAAAACATGAATCACGCATTTTAGTCATTTCACTTTTATTGCCTTAGACAAACACTGTGTTATGGTACTTTTTACATTCAACCCAAACATCGTACGACCTGCAACAAACTGCAAACAAGATTTGCAAATCCATAAATGGTGCAATCAACGTGACAAAAAAGGTTGAGTGCGAGCACGTGTTACAATGGACGATAACGTACGATACACAGCAGCATGCAAGGTTGCATGGATAGCCGTTTAATCTTATTAAAAAGCTTTTATATTTTCGTCTGCAAGTAAAATGGAATAAGAGTGAAAGTCAAACGAAATTCTAGTGCTTTCAATAGCGTGTATGAGGATGGCTAACAGGATTACGAAATCATTATCTTTATCTCTAAAAGTGAGTTAAATAGTACGAAGCACACAATTGAAGCGAAGACAAGTGCTTCATTATGATATCAAAAGACACTTATGTAAATATTCATTGTAATTTTCACTTTCATTTTATGCGACTATACGGTATACATTTTGTATTCATAACTGCTTTGGTTTGAACTTGAATCGCGTAGGTAAAATATTAAATAGCATGCTTCTAGCTTCTAGCTCTAGCTTGTTTTAAGAAGAGTGATTTGCATGGATGATTATTTTTAGCACTACCTACACGCTTGGGAGTGCCTAGCCTGAGGCTAAAACGCTGAGTAAAAGTGTTAACTAACTTGCAATTAGCCAGGTCAGTGAAATGGAGATATTAAGTACTTTATAATATTAACTGCTGTCAATATTACCAGTACAAATTAATAAGATTGCCGCCCATTGAGGAAAATTGGAATGGCAATGGAACTGATCCTAACCTATCATCATTAGCTGCACGGTATTGATTTTTTAGAAGGAGACTAGAAACCGATAGTGAGTCTCCTGAAGGATTTTCATTGATTTTGTACAATAAATTGCCCTTTTCTTCAAGGGCAAGCAATCGTTAACCCTAAATTACAGAAGGAATATATGACGTATTACACCAATCCAACGAATGCAGATTCTTTCATGCGGTTTGAGGTAGTACAAAAGTAGCATTTTGAGAATGGAATCATGCGAGCAATAAAGTGTTTGTCAATGTCAATTTTTTGTGTAGCATTCATGAAAGAGGGCCATTTGGACATGGCAGGAATTCATTCACTAACGTCTAACTAAAGTCTAACTAGCAACAGCCACTCAGCTGCACTTCGTACTTGCAATTTGGTGACCAAGATGTACTCATATCTAAAATCTCATTCATTTTCATTAACAAGGCCACCTAAACTCAAGTAGAGAGGATCTGGCTTTAATCAACTATAGAGCATAATTGTAACTGTGATATTTTAATGACAACATCCTCCAGCAGTGAGGATTAATTGCCTAAAAATCAAAGTCCACATAGTCAACACTTCTTATCTCGGAAGGGGGTTCCAAGGATTAAAGTTTTTGGCCGGTGTATAGATAAATGGCATTATGTTGACGATAAAAACATATATATTCAACTCAATGTAACAGCTATCTTCAGCTGGCTTGATAACTGAGGTTATTCTGGACAAGGTGTACAAATTAGATTATGATGATGCATAACATAGTGGAATTTGATAGCTGATACATACAAATATGATACGAACAACGTGACGTAGTGAAAACCAGCCATAATTTTATAGCCATTTTGAAGCTCTCCATAAAAGTACTCTTTAATGATGTAAATTAATGCAAATGTAATATGAAGAAAAGTGCTCCACTCCACAGAAAATGAAAACCGGAGAGCGCTGCACTTGACGTTAGTCAGAATTCAGAGACTCATAGTCTCGGCGAATTGCTATTTACGTAAGCAGAAAATAATCGATATGAAAAGTTTTACCTGTAATTGAAACGGGAATTCCGTTCTGCTCGTTTGACTTTTGCTGTAATGTTACGTTTCCACACTAGGATGTTCCTAAGCTTTGTATGGATTTAGAGAAGAACACAAGCTCACACTCACAATGCAAGAAAACCGTCGTCTCTTGAAGAACTTGATGGAGTTACATATCATGTATGAAGCACAAGACAGAGCTGAAGTATGGATGAGGTTTATGTGTATCACGATAAACCTAGGAAATCATGTGATAGAAGTATAGCACGGACCAGCAAGCTGATTGTCGTGATTGATTACAGTTTGCCAAGTCAAGTCCAAAGTCGAACAGTTGCAATGCAAGTTGTACTCGTATTCTGCTCTCCTTTATGCACAGGTATATCCTTTGAGACTAGACTGCATATTATTATTATCGTTCAGCATGGGTCGTAAATGCACATGGGAGAATGGAAAATACCACACCACAAAGCATTCACCTTTACGTATCAAATATTCAATATCAACAGCACTCTTGAGGACGGTACACCTCAACTCAAATAAAGAAAAATATTTTGTCCATCTGTATACTTCACTGGCAGGCAACCTTAAATATCGTTGGCTTGGACTTTGATGGACAGTAACAAAGCAAGTTTTTAATAAACTTGACTTGCTAAGGAAAAAGTCGAGCAATAATAACAAATGCCAAAATAGTGTGCAGTTTGTTCTTTTGAACTCACAAAAAATGAGTTGCTCTTTGTGTACAACTTTTTTTTATCTAATGGGTTAAGTTATGTGTTTAATTCAGTACTGAGTTTTTTATTATTTTTAACTTGTATGGCTATTTTTTTTATTGGACTGTTGTGTTACAAACGGGGTAACCCACAACAGAACTTAAAATTCTGATGTAGCAAGCTTTCCAGTTGGAGTCAATCGTCTTACTAAAGCAGACAAACAAAGTGCTTCATCTTCATATACCGTTCTGGTTCTGATTCTGCTCTCTGCATGTTATATTGGCTGACTGGGTTGCATGTGCTGATGGTACGCTTTGATGCTACATGGTTAGAGGATACACAGAGATAGGAGGATATTTACAGTGAAGTGATACATTATATATGCTATGTTGTATTTTACACTTGACTGTACTGCTTTCATACAAAAAGTTAATTTGGTCTAGCTCACGCTGTTCAGTGGTTATGATATTATGATGATAACGCAAAGTTTCTTCAATCTCATTTTTCATGGGCCCCAAAAACAGGACATAATAAGTTGAGATGAGCTGAATACACCAGAAAGGAAAAGGATGTGATGTGATGCATAATATTCATATTATTTATTCATAGTTGTTAAATTTATATAGCTACTGATTTATTTCTCTATTTGAATTTGTTTTTCAGATTCCGTTCAATCTAAATAAATTGAGAAATGATAAGAAACTTTGACCTATTGCTCTAAGCACGAGAATTTCTTATTTTATTCGATTTGATAAGCTTACATTTATAATTCTAAGTATATACTGGTAACAGTTAAGTTTGATGTAAATTAATCTTTCTTCAAGCTAGTATACAAACTTAAACTACACGTGAATCAATATCATCTATACATGGTTATGTTATGTAGCAGTAGTAGAAGATGGTGTGATGGTAAGACATAACAAAATTACGATAAGACGATGATGATGATGACGATGATATTGCTAGTAAGCATACGTAACGAACTTCCTACATTGTGCATCTCATTTCCTTCGATAGTTAGAGCATCGATGTTGTTTTGTTGTGTCAAAAATTCTTAGGAAATAATTATTGTACTAAACAAGCATTAACAAACAGCAAACACAGAATCTGCGCAGGAATGGTCCATTTTCCTTGGCTTACTTATACGGAGATGAATGTACTTTCAATGCAAAACATTCTATTATCGTTACTTCTTCATAACTTCATCTAAAATCTGCATACTTAATTTTGAGATATTAAAATAACTTTGATGCAACAAACATGCATGGTATTTATAAGTTTTCCAGTATTGAGTAGGCATTAACATTGTGTTATCATTTTCTCTTAAGGTAAATTGCGCAAGACGCCCACTTCACTCTTCTGTTATGTGAATAAATTAAATAACAATATCATTTGGAGTTTTTAGTGTGTGGCACCATGCAAATAAGGTAATCTGCAACCACACACCTAGCCGACCAACTACATAAAAACAACTCTGAATAATTGAAGATATGAGCTACTACTACATCAATGGCTTTTGTGTATAACCACGAAAAAATTGTTATTCTCCTAAAAAAGTGGGATAAGAATGCACATGTAGCTTGTGACTCTGTTTATCATCCGATGTTTGCCAACTTTTATCTAGATTTCTTCAATCCTTGCATACTGACGTGAGTTCATGGATGAACAGAGACATTCCTTTCATTCGTACTCATTCCATTCCCCACCACACCGAAAAACAGGCAGACAAGCAATACCTATATGAATCCCTCGTTGAGAACAGCGTCCTTGAAAGCATTTACTAGACTCGACCCGTCCCCCAAAAACCACTAGTGACTGACTGACTTTGACTGAATAATAAGTTATCAAACACTTAATTTAAGAGTTGCTAATCTAAATGGGTTTTTACGCAACTAATTTCTAATTCTAATAAATCTTCCTTGTCCTGTCTTCAACTGGTGGTGTGAGGTGAGATAGGACGACACCATGGGACATGCAGATTGCAAACTCATTGCGAAAATTACAAAAAAAAATTTCATCGGATAGTCAGATCAGATCGTATGACCAGGACCCGAGTAACATGAAAGGAGTTGGGAATTGGGATACTGAAAAGCAAGTGAATTACTTCTCTTCACGTCACTCCACTCCTCCAGCCAAGTCCAGACCTCAACCATATCGGATATAGTTATCGGCACGGAGGAGTATTCAACATGACACTGGACTTAGGCTTAAACCGGTGGTCTGAAATTCCGTAGCATCCAATAAAAATGATAGCTTTAAGGCTGCATAACATGCGAGCTCACGACTTCCCCCAATCGGGAAGCAGTTCTCAAGGTCGCATAATATATATATATTTGGTACTACTGTCCTACAAACCACTACATGATCCTTCGTAGACGTAATATCAACAAAACAACACTTCTGCATCGCATCTTTCTCTGCCAAGCTTGATGCGTAGTAAAAATTCCCTACCAACGCAACATAACAATTTTTAATCTTGTCCTGTTCCATTCAGTTCAGTTATCGTAATTTTTTTTACTACAACACGTCTCGACACAGCGGTGTGGTAGACAACACGCCTTCCTAATGAGCCAATGAGACGAAAGAGCTAATATGGTCTGGTTCCGAGAGTATAGGTATAACAGGTCCACATTAAAATGTTAACTATGTATTTGCAAATCCTTTCGCAGACCATTCTCACGCATGCTAAATAGGCGTTGTGAAAATGTTGAGGTGAGTGAATATATATGTAAAAGTACATAAACACATACCTACTCGTATAAACCGAGCGATCGTACGATCCTTTGTGCATGACGTAGCACAATATTTCTGGTGGTACGATGTTTTCTTTGCCTTCTTCATTTTATGCGACAACAACAAACGGATGAGTGCAAAAATTGCAAGCTTGATACAAGATGGATACAATCCTTCAAACAATAGAATTACCACTGCACAGTACATGTAACTTTTAGTCAGATCATGTGGTCAGTTTACTAATTAAATATCTAACTATTATTATATTCTTCTGCTTTATCATAGAAATAGTGGCAGCCATCATTGAATACTTGGTATGTGGCAGCTTTTCATACCTTCATTTGACATGTGCATATTATGTATGCAAATGTTTAATTTTAATTTACCAAAAGAAAAAAAAAACCTTATATCACAAAATGACTTGTTGTTCAACACATGCTTATACACAAAACTGCTTTTTGCGTCAATATTAAAAGCACTTTGCAGATATTCAGCAATCCTATTCAGTAACATTGAAATCGTTATTTTTCTTCACATAATGTAAATTCATCTTGATACATCTACATGATCTGTTAAGTTTTAGTCGTCCCTGCTTCACCCATTAAATGATTTATAATACTTGTACCTAATATATTACAATTACTACCAATTCTAGGTAGTTCATGTATTTTGTACTGTACAACTGTACATAGGTATTAGTTATTCATATTACAGTGTAGTACAATAAACTACACATGTGCTCTTTGTATAAAAATTATCTCCAAAACTAGATACAAATTGTTTGGAAGATACGTACTTTTGTATTCAGTGTAACAAGATGAGAAGTTGACAATAGAGTAGCAGCACGTAACGCAAGGCTGAAGAATTCGATGTAAGTATGATAGTTCTTGCTAATTAACTTCCTGAAGACCTTTGCAACTTTTGTTACTTGTGCATTAGCTGCAAGTTTTTTAGCAAGTCTGCTAACCACTTTTTTTGCCAGAACAAAAGCCATCATCGCCACACGAGTGGTTTGGAGACAGTTCACTCAGAGTTTATTCAAATACGGAAATGTTCAAATCATAGAGCAATTTGGTTATCAAATGACATTTTTGCGCAGTAGGAATAAGAGTATAAGTAGCTAGATAGACTGAATAAAATAAAATGCAACAGGATATTGGAATTGAGTTTATAATGAGCTGAAAACATGCTCTTATAGTAGTAGTTTTTCTTGAGCATTAACAATAGAAAATACTTGCAATGCAAGCATCATCACCAATTGGACCCATTGACTTCAAAAAGGGATGTCTTCCACCGTTTTGAATAGCAAGTTTCTTATAAACTCATTTATG
Organism: Orchesella cincta; assembly: GCA_001718145.1. Lineage (NCBI taxonomy): Eukaryota > Metazoa > Arthropoda > Collembola > Entomobryomorpha > Orchesellidae > Orchesella > Orchesella cincta. The sequence goes on from LJIJ01000138.1 coordinate 149,985, forward strand.
TAATAAAATGATGTTTTCAACATTATTCGCCATGAAACTTGAGTTGAGAGGGGTCTAGGGGAACATGATTTAGTAATTTTACAACTTGAAACATTTTTAAGTAGTCAGGCATTATAATGCAAACAAGTTTTAGAAAATGTTGCTCCATTCCATTCACCTTTCATTCTACAGCAATGTGCATCTTCAAATTCATTGGTTGGTTATAATATGTGTGGTGATGATGTGACCTCATTCTACTTACTAACAATTCAAGCCTATTGTGATATCTAGATAAACATTGGAGCAACGAGCATGTAAGCAGTGACAGAGTTTAATACATGCACAAATATAATTATATTATTTTGCTCGATCCTCATTCTGCAAGTTCATTCACTTCGCATGACTGTATTAGCGTTGCCACAATTTCACATTTGAACTGCAATAACCAATTGATCAAAATGAAGATACATTATTATTTTATTATTGTTAATACTATACTCTCTCACAAAGGCTGAGAAAGATGCGTATGTAAAGTACATAGTAATAACGATATATTTACGATACGATTAGTGACTAAATTATGCTTGTCGGCTTATTGTAAACTATGAGAAATCAAGTAGTGGGATGGATGCTCAGGTCAATTAAGTTTCTACGTACATGATTTGCTCTACTTCAATTATATCAAACTTCCATCTAAAATGACTGACAACTGGGCGAGTGAAATGAGCTGCCATTAACTACTTATGCTGCTAACGGTATCATTTCCTATCCATAAATGAAGATGAACTGAAATCATATGAAGGATTTTGTTTCCTGTAACAAAAGTTGGAAGTAGTAACTTTCATGCTATTCTTGATTCATGTACGATTTATCATCCTAAATTTTATCTTGGTATTGATTATCTGACAATAAAGAAAGTACACGAAGGAAATAACCAATCATTTTAAAATATACCACTACAATGAAAACGGATGTAGGACAGAATAAAATAATCAATACTCCAAAGGTAAGATGCAAACTAAATCAGTATGACAAGTAAAGTATAGTAGACAGGTCAAAACACAGACATGTATTTTTACTAAATTGTTTGATCCAGCCAGACATTCACGTAGTTCTAAAAGTAACGGATATGTGATAAATTCGGTTTCTTGACCTGTATATGGTACACGAATGACTTTTGTGTTATAAGTTTAATGCCGAGTTCTGACAAATAAGTACATTTTTCGTTCCATTAGCATAAAGCAGATAAACATTCCGCATCAGCAATTGTACAAAGACTAAAGACAAAACATCGTCTCAAAACAAGGAAGCTGATATTACAAATATGTAGTTGTAGGAAGTATTTAAGCTCAAATGAATGGCTAACGAAATAAATTCAATTTAATCTGTAAAAGCGAGCGAAATGACATGGTAGGTCAAGCCCTTTAACCATCTTGAATCGGACTCGAGAATAAAGACCCAATTCATGAAGCCAGATTGTTTCTCTCAACTGTTGAAACGAACAGTTCACGAAGAGGATCGCGCTTTACTTTACAGAATATAACTAGATTGTAAGCATTCGTTTTGTATAAGCATTCTGCGTTCCTAGTTCATAAGGAAATTCGGATACTTAATAGACGTACGCAAATACATCAATTAGCAAAATAAATGTGGTACTAACCCACTGTTTACGCTTATGCATTTTTATAATGGGTTCGATATCCTTTTGGTTCTTGCCTCTTGGCTCAACTACAGATCAATATGTCGAGTCAATTCCACCCAAACAAGTATCAATTAAAATCTTTATCAAATTACCTGTTTTTTACAGTTGAGCAATAAATCAAAGATATGAGTTGAGCCTAATAATAATTATTATCATCGCATCACAGTTCGACTATTGGCTTTTGTCAGAACATTGTACCAAAGATAAGTAACATTGACTCATTTATCTGTTTTCAAGCTCGTGGTGACTAAATGCATGAGGTAAGTTCAACATCAAATGTAGTTGCAGATAAAAAACTGCACAGTCAAAATTAATTGACGGACCTGAGCAAGCCACTACATCCTCCTTGACACACGGATTTTGTTTGTGTAATATGATAACACATTATCAATTCAAATATTGATATTTATGTTCAAGAGCAGAGTAGGAAGATATTGGCATCCAATGCCTAGTGTAGATTTAATCTGAAATGTACTTTCCCGAAATGCATAACACACCGACAGAATATCAGATATGTGATAGCATTAAATTAAATACAAGTTTAAAGATTACTCATCCATATGAATTTAATTGCAAGGATGCAAATTGCGGATGCACCATGCACCTTTAACCTTTGAAATGCAGAATGCAAGGTCTAATCCAAACCCGAATAGAATTCCCATAATGAATGATATCATGAAGAACGCGGAATTATATGACAAGTAGTTATGAGCATATGAGTTAAAACTGTGTCAAATGAACCAGATAAGCAACAACTCAACTAGTCACAACCCCAATAAACTTGAAATGGTAGAAGAGTCTACAATTGCAAATGTCAAATAGTTTTTAATAGTTTATGAATATAGCAAATATATTGACTCACGTTATTTTTCCATCCGTGTTTCTGCTTCCGGGAGCTTTCAACTCTGCTTTCCTTTTGGAAGTTTCGATTCGTTTGAACTAGAACTGAAGGCACTTTCACTCTATACAAAAAGTGTTGCTTGCCACAAAAAAATTGTGTGCCAGTTGCAATACCTTCAATTACACTGCTGTAATTGGAGACAGTTGAATGTTGTGTCCAATGCTTTGATTGCTTTACTGAAATCACTGAAAGACTTTTCACTTCACGGAAACCAGTGTGAGTCTCCAACGAATTTCAGCTTCATCTCCTACCCAGGCTCAACGATGATGTTAAATTACAATGAATATTATGGATTTAAATCACAGATAGCTTTAGGTTATAAATTGAATATAGTTGTTGCTTGCGTGCGAGTATGAAATGATTGTTTTGTTCTTTTATAAGAAATGTAAGTTATATAGATGGAGAAGACTAGATCCTTTTGGAATGGAAAATTTTTGGATTGAATATAATGAAGCCCAATCTACTTTTGTCATCAAATAGACCAATGTCCGAAATAGGGCTTTCACAAAGAAAAATACGTTTAGTGTTCACAAACGTGTGTTTGTAAAGGAAGAACACGTCGTCATTACCAAATGTGTGCTGTGGATTGGATTGGGATATCCCTACTACCTATATTGTACGTAACGCTACAATAATATATAGGCATATGCAAGCAAAGATTCAAAGTAACATCACATCTCATGAAGTTCAGTCAGATTCAGATGTTGTCGAGAGCGTATAATGCACGTAGAGATAAAGTAGGTATACACGCAAAAACACACATCATCAGGATATTCATGATGTAGGTAAAGTAGACTATGGACGGGATGGAAACGAAATGCACTACATTCATAGAAAAGCATGTGTTTAAGATATAGGCATATCGTCCATACTATAGACCTTAGGTCAGCTCAATCCGAGATTATTCTTATGTCCTACAAAACTGTAGAATGCACAGTTCATCAACAAACATGCAAAAAGAAGAGGAATTCTCATTGAGGATGCTCCTTCCGTTTGCTCGTTTTGCGAATCAGTATGCAGTCAGCAGTAGTTGATTTGATTAATATTTTCTTCTAATGTCAAATGTATTACATAATGCATTTCATACCAACATATTTTTTACATAACAGTGGCAGCCACTGTTTTATGCACCAGGCACTCAGTGGCTGGTACATAAAACCGTATCATTTCCGTGTTTCGTAATAGCTGTCTGGTTGCCTGAATTCCCACGTGTAAAGTATATCGTATTAAAATTGAATGCCCGTTCTACTTCCTCCTAATTCAAAGCTTGGTTTTACATTACCCGATGACATGACATGAGTCATGAGCTAGGGTCAGCAATGACTGCGCTGTTCTTTGGATGAAGATTTTTATATTAGATCCATCATTATCACATTTCCCCGTTTTGTACATCCTACTTTTATAATAACATAATCATACTCAACTAATCACCTAATAGTTTTTTTTACTAGCATTTCGTTTCTCACTATAAAAATTTGAGATAACAGTTCGAGGAATTTTTGACTGCGTATCCTCATTTGATAATACACACCATATATCCAATTAATTACTATCACATGAATCACATCTTTTCATATCAACTTCATCTTTCTTATGTAAAAACTCATACCTTCTCGTCCTTTGTCACATCTAATGCACGTACTAGTTAGGATTTCATGGATGTTCATGAAAAGAAAAGAGATGAAGCATTTTCATACACAGTTTAGCTAAGGAAGCTCCTTCAATTTCAACTTACAGATATATTATGTATGCATGCAGTATTGTTGCAATTTAACTTTTCTCCATCAATGCATACATGTCCATTCAATCGTCCGTGTCCCCTTCTCAATCCAAATAGTTTGACATCCTATATACCTAACTTGAAAATACCCAAAAAGCCAACAAACAGAGAGAGAGAAAATAAAGTTTCAGACCTCCCGCGACGCCTTTTTCCAAGTTCAATTGGATGAGAGAAATCAGATGCTCCCTTAACACCTCATTTGCGTGTTGTGTATCGGCTTTTACAAACATGAATTGTGTATCTGCTACTAGCTATTTACTAAAATATGACTAAAATATCTCAAAAGTAAAGATAAACAACAATACGGAGATACTTAAACAACTGATTAATCACCTGTGCTGAGGCGTGAATCTGGAAAACCTGGAATTTTTCCAAGACTGCTCGCGTGAGCTGTTTTTTAAAGGAAAAACAAACTAGTAAGGTTGGAGGTTGTGAGAGTACTAATTGTTTTGGAGTGGATGATTTGATGTTGTTTGGGTATTTGTGAGGATTGTTTTGTTCTTGTTAAACTTGATCATTTTAGCCATTTAAAGGGGTTATAATACGACAGTTGTTGGGTTTCCGAACTTCCGGAAAGAACGACACGTGCTCCAAGTATGTAGTTAGTACTTAACAATGTGGGTAGAAAAACGGATAACTAAAGCTTTGGTTCTTCATCTAACTCATATTTTGTGTTAGTGTTATTAAGAGTGGTAATTGTTAGAAGTTTGGAGAATAAGGATAAAATAATAATTAATTAAATAGTAGAATTTCAGTCATCAGTCTGTAGGCACAAGTCGTTGTGTAATAATTGATTGACTAGTAGCTCACTTCAAGTTATATTTTTTGTTGAACTTGTAACTTATTGAACAATTAAGACTTCTTATTTGACTGACAGTCTTTGACTGATTTTGATTCGTGAAAATGAGTGGGACGCTAGCTGTTTCTGCGCAAATGCATCCAGGTCCAAGAATGTCTATGCCACGTTACCAAGGCCAGTTTGGTGGGGATCAAGCTAGTCATCATCATCCAGGGGGGCCACCTGGGTTTCATCATCATCAACCTCGACCTAGACTAGGGTACCAACCTTATCGGCTATATCCGCGTGCCCTTCCTGCTGGAGGTGGAGTAGCTGAAGCCTCTGGTCAGGAGTATGATGGCAGAAGGTTGAGGAAAAGCTTGGTTCGAAAGACTGTTGACTATAATGCAGCTATTATTAAGGCACTTCAGGTAAGGGTTCTATTTGTAACACCAATTTTTACATACTTCTAAGTGTAAGTTTTCAGATAACATTCTTATGGTGTTTTTAACGTTTAGAATCGCATTTGGCAAAGGGATCACAGAGATAGACGGACATTGGAACCAGATTATTCTTATGCGCCGGACACAGTTCCTCCGTCAATGATGCAAGATAATCCTGTCAACTCAGTGACAACTCGTTATGTTAAATCTGCGACTAACAAAATGAGATGCCCAATATTTTGTATGGCATGGACACCAGAAGGAAGACGACTGGTCACGGGAGCATCTTCTGGGGAGTTCACATTGTGGAATGGGTTGACTTTCAATTTTGAAACAATTTTACAAGCTCATGATAGTCCAGTTAGATCTATGGTATGGTCTCATAATGATATTTGGATGGTGACTGCGGATCATGCTGGTTACGTGAAATATTGGCAGTCAAACATGAACAACGTCAAAATGTTTCAGGTGAGACTGAGTTAATTGATGAAACAACAAATTAAATCCTATTGCATTACTCAAAGGTGGACTTTCATTTAAATCTTAGGCTCATAAAGAAGCAGTTCGTGGGTTATCATTTAGTCCGTCAGATCAAAAGTTTGCGTCGTGTTCAGATGATGGAACGGTTAGAATATGGGACTTTTATTCGTGTTACGAAGAAAAAGTTCTCAGAGGCCATGGTGCTGATGTAAAATGTGTGGATTGGCATCCTCATAAAGGAATAATTGTTTCCGGTTCCAAGGACAATCAGCAGCCTATCAAGATTTGGGATCCCAAAGCTGGCATGCCCCTTGCAACAATGTACTAACTACTAAGCGCAAATACGATTGGCTTTTAAATTTTTGAAGGTGAAGGATCTATCATGCATGTTGTTATATATATTTTATTTTTGCAACTCGTTAGACATGGACATAAATCCACAGTAATGGACGTGAGGTGGAACAGAAACGGCAACTGGCTTGTGACAGCTTCAAGAGATCATCTTGTAAAAGTATTTGATATTCGCAAGCTATCACAAGAGTTACAAGTTTTCAGGGGTCATAAGAAGGAAGCTTCATGTGTTTCATGGCATCCTATTCACGAAAATCTTTTCGCGTCGGGTGGGTCTGACGGTTCTATTCTATTTTGGAATGTCGGGTAAGCGGTTTAATCAAGTACTTATAAATGACGACAGTTTCAAGTTTCAAATATAACATTTGCGTATTTCTTAACCAAATGCAGTTGTGAAAAGGAAATCGGCGCCATAGAAAATGCACACGATAACATAATTTGGGCATTAGCCTGGCATCCAGTAGGACATATTCTTTGCTCAGGATCTAACGATCATACTTCAAAGTTCTGGACGCGTCAAAAGCCAGGGGATGTTATAAGAGATAAAGGTCATGGATCTTTCCATGATTATTCTGCAATGGACGACAACGATATGGGTTAGATTCATTTTTAAATGCTCAGCAAATCTTCTTTGAAAAGTATGGTCGGCAGCCTCCATTTTTCTCTCTGTTTGCAGAGGAAGCCTTTATTCCGGGTATGGGCCCAGAAGATAAAATTGAGACACTGGAGGAGGAGAAGGAAGACGAGACAGAACTACTCATTCCTGGCTTAGACTTGACTGAAATAGAAGGCTTGAAGCCTGAAAAACCAGCCATAAAGAAGACTCCATATCAAAAACCGATTCCTAAGAAATTCCAGGCAATATGGAATGACACAAAAGCTGAATTGGACGAGCTTGATGATGACAGAGGTTGGAAATACTAACATTATAAAAGAAGTAAAATCTAAGAAATAACGTGAGCCACAATTTATTAACCTTAAAATATCAATTGTATTATAGGGCGAAATCCATTGCTGCCAAAACCAGCAGACGAGCGATCTTCAGTCGTTTCTCAACCATCAAACATTTCTGTACCTGCACCTTCACCCCGTTCGGATCCATCACCTCCCCCATCGTCTAGCATGGGCTCTGATATGGGAATCTTTAATCCAAATGTTGGCTTCGGACCAATGGGAGCACAGTTCAACGTTCCCCATAACATGGGTTCATCCATGTTTGGACAAGGTCCTCCACCCCCAATGGGTAACAATCCTTTCCTAAACCCGTCCCCTAATCCTTTTTGTCAACCTCCTCCAATGAATATGCCGAATTCCCAACAATCCGCTCCTCCTTCCAGAGTTCTCCGTGCTGGAAACAAAAGGCCTATGGGAAATTCTGGAAATAGCAATAATTCAAGACGTGGTGGTGGTGGTGGTGGATGGAATAGATAGTTGATTGTTACAAAACAGACATTGATTTTATACTATAATATGTTACGCATTTTTCATGACAGTTCATTGTTCTATTCATTAGTACTCGCGTCAAGCAGAGAGTCTTCCTGTGTTCTTATTTTTGTGCTGTTGTGTGTTTTATATGAGAATGATCTTGCAGTTTCACGAGGTATCTCTTAAGTTTATTTCTCAAATTACTAAAACAATTAAGGTTAATCGCACATTTAAAACATGCATTCATATTATGAAGCTACGTATTATAAAAAATCAAAAGTTGATGATCATCGTGGTGTGGTGACTATTGCCATTGCCCAACTGTGCTCGCTAAAGTTGGGATCTTTTGAGAATCACTTGTGTTAACTTTGTCATCAGCAGCAACGGGTACTATCGACTTGTCACGCCTTTTATTTCTCGATTTGTGAAACTGGAGAACGATATCATCCAATGACGGCTCGGAAACTTGGAAGCTGTGCAAAACAAGTTTGATTTTCAAAACAGCTATAATAGTAGGCCTTGTTTAATTTTGTAATGATTTTGAAGAAAAACTTACTGCTCCAAGAGGGAACTGAATCTCACTTTTGCCCCTTCCATTACAGCATACACTCTGCTTAGTTTCATGTTAACATCTTTTAAGTGGTATATGAGCAAATTTTCTTGCTCATCAGTTAGCGCACAAGGACTGCAGAGATAAAATGTCTTTGTATATTAGATTTCAGTAATTTGAACTGAAGATTGTATATTATTATAGAGTTGACAAAAGTACCTTAAGTACTGGATGATATGATCACGAAGTTTGTCCAACTTTGCTTTTTTCTGAAAGTTGGTGTACTTTCGATAGGCTTGAAATCCATAGCGAATTAACAGGAACATGCCTAGTTTTCAAAAAAGTAAAATTGTGTCTTATATCGACGGAAATCCTTGTCTGTGTGTATAGGCCTCAAGTAGCCTGATGAAAAGCAGTAGAGTACTTACCTTGCTTATTGTTCTTGAAAATATCAGTTAGTTGACCGACGGCGACAAGAACACCAGAATCAAGAACTAAAACTTTTGAAGACTGTCTTTGTACTTCTTCTGCATCAATAGATGAGAACAAAACTGTTCGCTTATTAGCCGGAAGCCTTTTCACAATGTTCCAGAACAGGTACTGTTCCAAGCTATCCATGAATACTGTAGGCTCGTCGAAAATTGTCATATCGCAGTCTCCAATAAGCGACATGGCACAGCATAGCCTTCTCTTTTGGCCTTTCCTGTAGTTTTCACATTTAAAATTTGCAACATCTTTCAGCCCTAGAAAGACGTACATTTACACATTTTAGGGATATAAAGGCCTTAGTAAGTAACTAAATTCGCAATTAAATCATTACCGAATTCTTCCAACCACCAAGCAACATGTTCCTCGCAGTTAGATGAGGTTAGGCCTGCATGCAATTAAGAATATTTTTTTAAAATACATTTCGCCTTGCACATTCAATTGTCAATAGATCAAAATTAACCTCGTATTCGGCCCATGATGGTCATCATTTGAGCACCAGTTAAGTATTGTAGTAAGTATGAGCCTTGGGACAGTAGCCCACACGATACATAAGATGTCCCCGTGATTTGCCGTCCAGTAAGTCATTATCTTTGTAAACATAACCTGCCGATGGGGAACACTGAGACGTGAGCACTTCTATTATAGTTGTTTTACCACTTTTTGGCAACCCCAATAACCCAGTGATTGCGTTCCTAGGAACTGAGAAATAGACGTGGTCCAAGCCTTTGGTATACTTATAAAACTTTGTGACATCTTGAACCAAGTACACCTCTGAGTCCACATCACCCTCTGAAAATATTACGATACATGACATTTTTACTATTTCCTGAGATGCTTGAATGAGCTAAATTTCTAGCACTAATGCACCCAATGTCAGTTAAACAACATAACCTCCAATCCAAACCTTTCTTTTTACTAACCTACTTCCACCATATAGTCTACTTTCTGATGTTCATCTTTCACATCCTCCGGCTCATCAGAGGTTTTTGTGTCACGACTTGCAACAGCTTTTTCCAAGTTTCCACATAGTTTGTAGGAGAAAAATGAGTAGACATTTTGAATCAGTTGCTTTTCAACCAGAATAACCAGTACCCTGCGAGGTATTTCAGTAGTTGAAGCAATTTATAAATTGTGCAGGATTCAATTATATAGTTAATTTCAAATAATGTCTCAATATGTCAGATCAAAACTTACCAACACACCAGTCCATTGAGCAACAATGCCCACATATCGTGGTGAAGGCCTGGTAATGTCGCGTCTTCGTCCGTTTCAAATAATATATTTACAAGGTTTGCTGTTGTTTTGTTAAGGCAGGTTCCAGCAAGCTCACAATATTTTTCTAGAATAGAATCACATATCATATTATATCAGGTTAGATGCAACTGAATGAAGCAGTTTGAAAACTTACTGCAACAGGTTCGAAAGGAGTCGCTGAAATCAACTTTTTCCTCAACATATTTCAGCTCATCCGTGCTGGCCGTGCCTGTTGTGTCGTTTTCCCACAGGGATTTTGTAATATTTTCATACAAATCGCAAGCAAGCAGCTAGAGTTAGAACCGTTCATTTTGGATAATTGAACATAAAGAAATAACATGAGGCTAATTTTTGAAAAAAAAAAACATTTTGCATATTTTCTAGTTTAAAGGTAAGTGTTTTTTACTCCAGAGTTTTCAAATCTACTGCACCACTGATCCTCCCCAACTATATGGAAGAAATGAATGCAAGCTGAGGTAATGGAATATGGTGGGAATAAGTACAAAATGTAACGAATATACAATCCAAAGTTGGTTATATATAGGCGGAAAAACTGGTAAGTGATTATCTTCGGAATAATGCCTAGATGTGAATACAACGAAAAATAGTTTGCATTGATTGCACTTTGATATGGATAAAGATAAAAGTATTTTTGAAAAATACTTTACCTAAGCAGAAGTGAATCAAAATGTAGTAGCCGTACCCAGCTTCTGGAGCGTTAATTACTTGAGACACCAGATACGAATATGGAATACCTGCCCAGCATAACCACGACATAAAAATTCTCCACAAAGCGGCTATAGACGTCAGAAATTAGTTTAATTATGCAACATCTAGGTATGATTTGTACTAACTCATTGGCTTTAATGTGTACCTTTCTCTTGGAAATTGAATTGAGAACTAGAGACGTAATCAAAGAAATACACGATTGCAAAACAAATCTGTACTACGCACGCGTACAGGATAATATCACCTATATATTACATTAGTACAATCTTGGTCAAAAACTTTAATTTTTTTGCAGCAATTAGCAGTATTAACAATTCAATTGACATACCAATTCCATGGCACAGCCAGTAAACCCAGGAAGGCATTCCAGCCATGCGCTGTATCATTTTGAACTACAAAAAAATTATTGAAAAAATCAAATGTAGATAAAGCAGCAGAAGCCAAGATTTAAAATGTAAATTTTTTTTTATATGAACTAGTTAGCAAAAGGGTTGGAAGCATTTTACTCTGGTATTTTTCTCCATTAAAACCATTCTTATGGAAGGTGCACTTAATAGGGCTAGAATAAGGGATAGAAAAACTCCAACCATTGTACCCGCATTACCTTGGGTTGATCCCGGTGGAAACCCCTAATGGAAAAGAGAAAGCAGTACTAAAAAATTGATTGGTTTCACGTTGCCCCAATGTATTGTTTTAGGATTACATATTTATCAGTCAGGCTATTAAAGGTTTTGTGCAAATGAATCGAGGCTACAACTGAATCACTGTTGAAGAACTTACTTTGAATTGTATAAAAGGATGAGACACCATTGTGGTTGAATGGGTATGTGTCCGATTCGGACTTATTATGTAGATAAAAGCTTGCATTATGATATGAGAAGCAATTGCAGCTGAATGCATGGAGTTGGATGAGTAGTATCCCAAATGAGCATCCTTGTCCCTTGAAAATGCTACGATTGTTTTCTGTTTAAAATGCGTTAAGGTATGGGCAAGTCCTCCTGATAATCGGGCTTCAATATCATCATCAAATCCTAGTATTTCGATTGCAACATTTTTGTCATCCTTTCCAAGCACGTACCTAAATGCTTCTTCCCAACCCTAAAATAAAATGTATTATAATGTTTCTTAGTTCTGCATCCTGCCAGACATATTTGAGAATTTTGTAAAATATTACAGCTCTAGTTCCTTCATTATCTGCAGACCGAACCAAAACAAAGTTGTTGGTGTACATTCGAGTGGTAATAGTTTTGGCCAGCAACTCGGGTTCAGAGTTCACAAAGAGGTAAGCGAAATACACCAATTCTGCAATCATAATGATCTGAGGGATGTAGGCAATCAACATGAAGTTGTGTTTTTGCCTGTAGTACCAAATCTTCTTCATTACAAGAACCTTTACTAGATTGACAACGCCTCGATTCGGGTTAGGCATCGTAGGCATTTTAGACTGCGAAACTAAATAGGAAGTTGAAAATGCAAAAATTTGCTAACAGAGTCAAGTATCAAGAGAGTCAATCAGTATAGTCAATTTTATAATACATGACTGTTCTTCGAATCCTGCAGGCGCATTATTCGTTCCTTTCAGAATCGGTGCTGCTTCACGTTTAGCTAACACTTGCTCAATCCCATGATGTCGTGCCATTTGATAAAACAAAGCCCACAGAGACGGTTGGGCAGTTAAAACCTTTGATATTTTTAACTCCTCCATGTTATCTTCCAACTTTTCTATAAGACCAGCATAGTATTTCCCGTGCGGTAAGAGAAAGTGAAGTGTGTCACTCTGAAGAGATTCGCCCTTCGTTTCGAGTAGCATTGGCTTTGATCCTTTCAGCTCTTTCTGCATCACTTCAGTAATCTCCTGCACATTTGGTTCTAAGTTTTCTGCCTTTTTCAAGCTAAGTATACCACCCACCCCTATAAATTATATAATAACAATTATTGTAAGTTAAACTACATACATGATGATATTATGAAAGATATATGATGAAAAAAGCTTTAGTTAGCAAACCATAAGCAAGCTTAATGAAAGCTGGAGTCCCATAACAAGCTAATTTTCCTTTGCTAAGTACGGCTATTCTGTCCCCATAAAGTTCAGCCTCTTCCAGTTTAGTGCAAGTGACGATGATTGAGCGCTCTGGTTTGAGCTCCTGAAGTAGTTTCCAAAACTGGAACGAAGCTTCTGGGTCAAGCTGATCAACAGGGTTATCCAACAGAAGAATTGATGGAGACTTTGACAAAGCCATTGCTACCAGTAATTTTTTGGTTTCCGAAATTGTTAGCCCTTTGTGATTATGTCGTCGCATGGATGAAAGCCCAAACATTTGTAAGAGAAAGGTGGCTTGTGTCTTTGCTTTGTGGTACGATGCTCCGTGAATCTAACTCCCAAATGAAACAGTAGCAAACATGATTTGTGGATATCGATCTATACATTTTGACCTAATATTATACCATGCAACACATTCGAAGATGGTCTTCTACGGACAAGGATTCCATTAAAAGTTGCTTTTGGGGGCAGAGTGAGACATGTCGGTTTGTCAAGTCGTGATATTCATGAACTTTCATTCCCTTCACATCCACAAATCCTGAAGAAGGGACCTTGACACCAGCTATTACGTTCAAAAAGTCAGATTTTCCTGAGCCTGTTTGCCCAACTACGCAAGTCACCTCGCCCTATTTAGAGCATTAAACGATAACAACTACAGTAAGGTAAAATTGGTGCTGAACTGCTGATGCATATAGATGCATTAGGACACCAATACCAAACACTTATCGTTGACTTACCTCGTACACATCTAAACTAATATTATCCAGTACAGTCACTTCACTCCGGCTCTCAGTCATCGTAACGTTTCTAAATCTTGGTCCGTAATTTGTATCCCTTGGACCTGGCTCATAAACTGTCGGCTTTTCACTTCTGGGAATGGGCCTTGTTGAAGATGTCTCTGATGGTGGTTTTCTCCACAAAAACTGTGAAAGCAGTAAGCTGTTAGTTGGAATACAACCTTCATTTCAACATATTCATCATCCTTGTTCACTTACTTCGAGGAAGTAAAACCAACTTTCTTTTGGAGAATAGTCTCGCGGAATTACATGATCCATATAAACAGTTAGACACATATACATCATTGTCGTATACAAAAATATATTGCATGAAAGTGGCAACGCAATCATGCTGTGCCCTTCGGTATCCAGTATTACGGGAAAGTCGTACCAGTCCAATCCTTCCTCTGATAATACAACATGCCCATGATATAATATAATTTTCACCTTTTAAAATTTTTGTTTGACTTAGCCCAAATAAGCTGGAACGGAAATTACCATATATTTCATAACGCAGATAGTAATAGATTGCATTTGCAAGGTTCCATTGTGGAAACAAAAAGCACAAGACAAGATTTGATAACCTTCCGAGATAGTCGTGGTAAAACCAGTGGAGTGGAAGGAGAAACTGAAGGAAAGACACTGAAACTACCACCAAACCTGCGATTTCGGCTGTTTGAGAAAGATACAAGTCTGAATAGTACGTTTTCCGTTAAAAACTTGAACTTATTTAATAGTGCAATTTATATAGATTCATACGCTTTTTTATTCCTGTCACAATAAAGTAATTGAAACAGGTAATTGTGCATCCATGCATCCACAAGCAAAACCATAGGAAGAGTGGACTGGAGTGAGTAGCCACAGCATTGACGGCAAAAGAGTAATGTATCATTAGTGCAATGGCAAGGGACGTGAGCGTTCTTAAAATAGATGTAATTATCAAATACGCAACCCATCGCATCGCTGTTGTCATCCCGTGTATTTTAAGAAGTTCCTACATTTAAGAATTTACAGGATGAATTCAAATATGAGGTATAGATATGTTTTAGCTTTTAGAACTTGAATCATACAATGCTGCCCATTTGCTGTTCCCGAACAACAGATTGGGCGACACAAATGTCACAGGGCACGTAACTGAGAAGTATTGCCATCATAATAGTTATCCAGCCCCTATTGTTCATATTCATTTAAAGTAAATACTGGATTATTATTTTCGTAAACCAGTTTTCCTGCTTGTTTTTATCAAACAAAGTAGACAATACTAAAATATCGTACTTCACTTTTATTTCTTTATCCCGATAGGTTGGATATTCAAACATTTTCAAAGCTGGTTCTTCAATAAATCGTCTCAAGAAGGATTCACGCTAAAGTAATTGTGAGTTTTTGGGAGCTCATGTCAAGAAAATTATGATAAGTTTAAAGTGAAGTGAGATATTACTGATATGTAAACTGGGTCATCTATTCCGATTTTCATATGCGTGTCCCCTTCCTTCACACTCCTTTCAACAATTTTCGCTGAAAATGCATAATCTATTGCCATTTGCATTCCAATGATTCCCGTATGAAGGTATCCGGAAACTGAAAAATAGTACAGTTATTGTTTAAAATAGTTACGTCTCCATTTGGAAAGAATTATAAAAATCCCAGTAAAAAACTCATTTGCACCTTGCGAGTCTCCCTTTCCCGTCATTGTCTTTCTTTCGGTGAAAGGGAAACCTTCAATTGTATTTGCAACCTCAGCGTAATGCGATCGAATGGTGTAATCCAACTGCCTCGGCAAATCTTCATCGTTTTCTATTTTCTTAAGCTGACTGCCAGTTATTAATCCACCGTTGAATGAAAATATAACTCCCATAGGATATCGAAGGTAATGTTTTGGCACTTTGTTTGCTTCGTCATTTTTATCGGACTCTTTCCAACGTTCCTGACAAAGTCTTGTTACCTCTGATGCATTAGCAACTCCCATCTGAAATTGGAAAGGTTACCTTTTACCAATCATAGAACTTGCTGGTTGTAGAGCAAAGTTGTTTAAATAGAACAACTTACCAGCACAGATCTAACTTTTGTATCCCTATCACTGTGTGGAAACAAAACAGCACCTTCCGCATCCGTTTCCAACTTGAGAATGTCTTTTACACGACGCATTATGTCATCAGTGAAATTGTTGGAGGGACTGTACACAATAAAGAAATGTCGGTGAGTGCCCTGCCTACAGTACTCGGAGTTGGAGCAAAATGCAGTAAAAATGCTTTCCGTACTAAAGCTCTTGAATGGATCTGTAAGTGGGGTATTATGAGATTGACTTTAAATTGTCTTATTTTAATCTTTTTTATATAAAATTTCCTCTCACCCTATTGCTGTTCTATCCGTATCCACAAGCTTTGCTTCCAGAGACTGCATGGTTAGGTCGCTATTTATGCACATTCCATAGATAAGAGCGAATGATACTCCCATCGGAACTACTACTTCATTAAAGGTCGCAAATGGGTTCCTATATCGCATCAAGAAGTTAAGCAAGACTACCACTACCAGTCGCCGTCTCCACAACTTGGAGCGAGTAAAGTTCATTTTCCCTTCTGTGTCTTTATCATCTGCACTCTCCTTCTTTGTGTTTTTTGCCTCATCAATTAAATCGAAAATAGCTTGAACTGGATCAGAGTCTGAAGAGTCATTGTCATCATCCGCAGTAAATATGCTTTGATACGTGGTAGGCATATCTTTGTCTAAACTCGCACTTACAGGTATTGACATCCTTCCATCATCCAAGTGATCCAAATGACTCAGTGATATTTTTCTTTCATTGACGGAAATTGTGGGAACTGGTGCAGAAGGTCCTATCCGCCCAATATGCTCCCATAAAAGGGATGCGGCACCATCCGAGGATCCATCTGTCTCGGTGCTATAATATTGGTAATCCTTATCATCATCATCATCTATTATACTCTCCTCTGTCTCCCATCTCATGTCGCTCACACTTCGACGATAAGTAATGTCCTCGTTTTTTGACAAGGCAAAAAGTAACTCATCATCTGGTCTGTTGTCTGGGTCATCTGCGGTACTTAGACTTAGGCGAGATCCTCGTTGTCGTACATCAGCAGCGGAAGAATCCATGGCTCGTTCATCATCAAAGTCCAATGCAGGGCTAAAGTAGGTGGTCGAGGTTTTCTGACCTTTTTATGCTTAACTTTTGCCGGCACATCAGAAAAACTTGAGGCAGCACTGCTCCCTTCAGATTTAACATACATGTTGGGACTCAGGTCGTGAGATTTTTTTGAAAATAGGCTACTTTCTGATGCACTGGTAGTCAGCTCTTTCGAAGAGTCGCTTGTAGGGGGTAGCGGGGGAGCCGGCAGACTTTTACGTTCAGATTTTCTCGTAGGACTGATATCAGCCTTTGGAAACTTTTGAGGGACCTTTTTATCAATGACAGAACCCCTTTTGATTGGTGATGAAGGCAGCGCAAAGTCGTTTATGATATGAGAAGGATGGGCTGCTATGAATGATCCTGGTTTGTGGGCTCGAGAATCACGTTTAGTCATCGAATCAAGATGACCTTTGGTCGTTTGAACTTTGTTGGAAGAAGAGTCATTTGCAGAAGCTGTCTTTGTTTTACTAGGGCGAGAGTCTTGCTTTGCTGGTGCAGCGATTTGGTTTTTATTACCAGCTCGTGAATCTTGTACAGCTCCGGAAACAACTGGACTCTTATTGGATTGAGAGTTGGGGGTAGCTGGAGCAGGAGTGGGGATCGTGCTTTCGATACCATCTGGGTCTTTTGAAGGAGCTGGACTTTCACTAACTTGCTGTTCCGTAGCAATTGCAGTAGCCGCTGGGTCGGATGGAGACTTCACTTTCTCTGCAGCAGCAGTTTTATCACTAGTTGGTGTTGTTTGGTCAGATATCGGCAAAGATTTTTGATCCTGTTTGTTACCAACACGTGGGAGTCTGGTGTCTTTTGGTTTTGATTTATCATTTTTTGACTTTTCATCGATTATCAAATTGGTGTCACTCTTACTAATTGCAGCAGGAGATTTACCGTCAGCGATTTTCAGCCCATCTTTGCGAGTGGTGAGATCGCTTGTAGACACGCTACTTTCACGCCTAGCGCTGTCTGGCTCACCAGGCACGGTTGTATACGTAATTGCACCTGAAAAGGGACTTGGTAAAAATGAACTTTTTCTTCTGCCGATATCTGTGGAAAG
Organism: Orchesella cincta; assembly: GCA_001718145.1. Taxonomy (NCBI): domain Eukaryota; kingdom Metazoa; phylum Arthropoda; class Collembola; order Entomobryomorpha; family Orchesellidae; genus Orchesella; species Orchesella cincta. The sequence goes on from LJIJ01000138.1 coordinate 167,862, forward strand.
GCGAGAAGTGTCAACTTTGGTTTTGCTTCCAGTCCATCCCCACCGTGAGGTGGGAGCTGCCAGAAGTGCGTTGCTTTCTTTTTCATCATCTTTCTTTTGCTCAGGTGGCTTGTGCTCGAACTTGTACCTGTGTTTCTTTTTATCTTTGTCCATTGTAATTCATGGGTATATGCAAACTTCAAATGGAGTAATAGTACGAATATACGAAGAGAAACAGTTGTCCTGCTGTCTTCTAATACCTTGGCCTGGTCTATGAATGACCGTTTGATAATAAGGTGGCAGTCTCTTCCAATTTTATGTGCCTTACCAGCTCCCTTCCGGTCCTTGGCAACACATGTATGTACTTGGGAGAAAATGGAATTTAATCTGATCAGATTTACTGAGCCTACGAACGATATACATACTCAAACCTTCTTTGTATTCGTCTTCATCCCACAAAGCTTGAATAGGGTGGGCCATTGTGGACCAAATTAAAAGGAAAGGAGTGAGAAGAAGTACGATTGATGGCCTAATGCTTTTTAAAATTATTAAAAACGCATATTAAGGTTTTATACGCGCTCATAAGGTTTTATTAACAACGAATGATTTTCTCTTTGATTTAGCTACACACGTGCCAACTATCATGGAAATATTCAAGTTGGCGTACAGGGAGGTATCATGGATTATCTCTACAAAAACAAGACGCTTTCTTCGTAAAAATTATCCCAATCTTTGGAAACGAATACTTGAGGAATTTGATGAGTTCAAGAATTATTCAAGCTTTGCTTTATTAGTAAGTTTATAGCTGACATACAGAATTTAGTACGTTCCAAAACCTCAGTAGTTCAATAGTATGTGAAAAACTGGCCTTTTCGTTTTTATTTCGAAATAGATCAAAGAAATCATCCACTGTGGGGAATATGCGCTTTTGCCATGTCTTGTTGGATTGATATGCAATTGCTTCGGATTTGTCCCATTCGCTTTCACATGGTTGTCAGTGATATTCATGGTTCACTGCATGACCAAAGATTTGCATCAACAGGAGTATAATGAATCGGTGGTTTCACCAAAGTTGTGGGTAATGATATTATGACTGTCATTAAAAACGTAATATCCTTATCCAGCTGTTGCATCTGCATAAATTTATGGCAATTTCCAGATAAGATGTTTGGCCGATTTGCTAATTGCTTTGCTGGGGTTTTACTTTCACGAAGCTCCAATCATTCCCAATAATGACAGGGATATTTCCAACCACGTCAAAGTCTGGGGTTGCCTAATTTTCTCTTGTTTTACCAGTGCGTGTGAAGATTTTGGCTTCTATAGATTGTACTTAGCCATTATGAAAGGGATTGCTGTGACGTATCGAATCATCAACCCAGATGTATGTACTTCGTTTGTTACTGGTGGAAATGCAGATCTCTTGTCAGAAAAACGGGAGAAAGCTGAAGACTATGACAAGAAAATGCAATAGACATAAATGTTTAATCAATCAATCCAACTCAGTTCTCAAAATGTTATCTAATTTATGCCTATTGGCATCATGTTATCTTGTATTATTAGAATTTTGGTTTATACATTTTGTATTAGTTGTATAGTAAATTATGAATATTATTCTTTTAATATAGTTTTTGATTGAGTAAAGTACATTAAAAATTATGCATGACGCAATCGTGTGCACATGGAGGAAACTACACGATAACTAACTAACAATTAGTGTTACCAGAATCCAGACGTAATGATAGATTTCCTATGGATAAACTGGTAGGTATGTGCTTGAAATCTTGGCTGTAGTCCGTACTAGAAACCGTCTTAGCTCATCGTAGACAAACAAGAGCAAACGGTAAGACGGAAAACCAGGTTTCATATTTAGTTTATCGCAAATTGTAATCAACGATAAAAAGTAGTTTATATAAGCATTTGGTTTCGCAATAATTTGTGCGTTCATAATGAGTCGGAATGAACTTGGGTGAACTGGAGTGGACGTAACAACCTATCATTAAGTACGTAATGGACGATCTAATGATCTTTTGCGTATTACCGTACTGGAACGAAATCCAGCACAGTCTAGTGTCCAGGTATATAAATAACAATAACCAGAAATGCCAGCATTAGCATCAAATTCATATTCATCAGTCAGTTCCTGAAAAGGTGAAGCAAAAAAGAATTAAGTAATTCATGCAGCCAACTGTGTAATTGGGTGTACAAATGCAGGTTGGATCTAGAAGTGTGTACGTGTTTTAAATATTTCAATTTCTCACTTCATTGCTCGTTGAAAGGCTTGCAACTGGGACTTCCCCTGTTTTACACCACATTCGTAAACTTGGTTTCAAGCCAGGAAAAACGGTAAGTGCTTGTCATCAATGAATTTTGCATTGATAGAAACTCTTATTAAATGAAGGTCATTAATTTTGAGTTGATCAAAGCCCCTGTCCACCTTAAATCGCCATTATTTTTATTATAACGACGTCTCCAACACTTACTAAAAAGTATTCCCTTGCTATTTCTCTGAGCTTTAGTTTATGCGTAATTTCACTCGGCGGACTAGCAAAAATGTATTGCCTATAAGCTGTTGTATCTATCTGCCAGAGCCATCCTCATTTTCTGTCATTCATTCAGTATCTTCAGATTATCGAACAAAACCTTATCACCGACAGAACTGGCGAAGTAACTTCTCAGAACCGCTAAAAACTAACTTCTGAGAAGTTATCGGTCTATCGAATTTACTACATATTACCAGATTTTCTCTATAGATCAAATTCAACCCATGGGAAATTTTTCATTTAAATAAATTGCTTCAATAATGATAATAACTAATTATAATTACATAAAATGTAGCAAAGCTTTAGTTAGGGTAATACTGGTACCAAAATAAAACAATGTTACAAAGGATTACAAAAAACGGCATACCAATACATAATGCATTCACAAAAAATTATATACATTACATGATGCAATCATTTTTTCACGTTCACAATCATAAACATTTTCAATCAATACTTCAATCTGCCGGTTGAAGTAAACAAACCCATTATATATAGCAGTATATAGTTTTTGTCCAAAAATAATAATTCTATTACGCAGTGATTGCACTTACTATGCACAAACTTCTTACTATAATTATGTAAATTTTTATTTTTTATTTATATTTATCGTAAGTTTAAAAACGCCAGGCAATGCATCCTCACATAAATTATTACGATCAGAACAGCATATTTTTGATAACGCATCCTCAATTTTTTTGTGCTTCGTTTCTAGAAAAATAGTTTTGAGCTAAATTTTATCTTCAAGAAAAAACTGACATTCCATTAGCCATTCGTTAAGACCGTAGTTAAGTTAAAGTAAACAGTTTTCGTAGCATAGCCATAACTGACTTAATAGACCATTATATTTCTCCACGAACGACCACAAAATAATCTTTCACAACAACTCTGATAACTATTCAAACGGATGAAAAAGTTAAGATTCTGCCATGAATAAAGCCGATTCGGTATCTCATATAACTACTAACTATACCGAATATCTGTTTTCTACTGTTAGCAAGTACATACATACGGACATATGCACAAAAATCTCAAGAACCTCTTTGGTTTGAGAATTTATGGGTAAACACGGGAAATTCCTAAATAAACTCCCCATTAGAATCTTGTAAATCTCCTTCTCATATATAGAAAAGGTAGGTATACTTGTCTTGTTTCTGAATTCTCAGCAACATTTTTATAGTTCATTCACACATTCTACGCTGTCGGGTCGGATTACCTAATCTGAGCAATTAAAACCTTATGGAATTGAGTGTAACATGTTATAAAGCACATCTCTGCAACTTGGCACTTACATTATAAGACGAAACATTTCATTTTTATGCACGTACTAATCATTATAGTTTACAGTGCGTTTATGTTATCTGCTGAAGACAACAGAGCTGGAGCGCCTTCAATATTCCAAACCCAACAATCATTTACACTAACCTACCTAACATCTTTACTCAACGCGAAGGTTGTTTTCTTGTTCTCATAATCCATCTTTCTTGCCCCTAAACTACAGACTAAGTTATGTGAACCAAGATTTTCCAGAATTGCAAATGTGCAGCGGAGCAAAATAATTGTGAACAAATGAGAATCGTGCAACAAGCTCAAAGAAATCCTAAAAGGGATATTAAACGTATGTTGCTCTTGCTGTGTGAATGTATGAAGCAATATGAAATAGAATGAAGAAGATTCTTAAAAAATAATAATTGATGTGAACGAAAATGAAGATGCGGGATGTCTATATCACTGCTGAAGCATTATAATGTTGCTTTGTTTTATTATGTAAACAAAAAATTCCAGAGATCTTGTATATTGTTGGTAGCTATCTGTTTTAAGTAAAATTGCATGAAAGGTCAAACTCATAATCATAACCATAGCCTGTACACCCGTAGTAATGATGAATAATACGAGCAAACTAACGCTGGGTACTGTCAGAACGCTTCTTATAATGGAAGGATGTTATACTGATGTCTACAAACAGATATTATGCCATGCAAAATTAAAGCCATCAACGTTTCGTTAATAAACCGAGAAATAAAAGGAATGTCAGCCAGTATCTGCGGTTTGATTGACTGGAGAACATGTTTCATCGGATACCTGGAAAGGAAATCAAGTGAAGAAGCGGTCTTTGATCGGACACATTGGGCCTGTCACTTTTAGAAACCTTAGTTGGATATTTACTTAAAACCTAGTTAAATATAGAAAATTGCACAATGACACCTATTTCCTGGAAGGTAGGCTTTTATTTCTATTCGAAAAATTGTTACCACACACGGCACATGATTTTACCGATATTAAAAATTAACTGTCTCATTTTGCCCCTTTCTTAGACGTTTCTTATCATGAGCTTGCTGGTGCAATCCAGGTAATGAAATTGTAGCTCAAACATAATTTTATTATTCCGGAATGAATTTATGCTCATCACATTAACTTTTTGACAGCATTGCATTCTGCGACATTGGATTTTTTAATCTAGGCTGTTTTAACCTTGGGATCGGAAACAAAGGTGAGTTTCAGGAATCCGCTATTCAAATGATGGATTTGATTTGTGTTTGAGTAATATTGTTTTATTTTCTTTATACAGGATTTTTCAACGTTGGCATTTTCAACAAAGGGAAAGCTAATTTAGGTAACGCAACAATTTCTGCATGGAAGTAAAAACTCATCTATTGCTATCCTGTTGGCACAGAAGTCTGATTTCGTCGTGATTATATTTATTGCAGGAATAGCTAATAAGGGCAAAAAGAATCTAGGAATTTTCAATTTGGGATACAAACAACGAGGAATAGCGAATATTGGTGTGATACCTCGTATTGGCATCTTTAAATATCTTGGAATTCCAACGTTTATATAGTTAACAAAATACTGTTATTATGTGATGTACGTTGTGTCTGTATATTATGCCGAAATTTAAAACCAAATAATGATGATAACTGATGCGACAGTAAAGCACAAAAGAACCTCCAAAAAATTAGTTTTTGCGAAAGACAAATGAAAATTTTAAATATTTTGCATATCAATCATGATTTCATTTTTAAAATTTTCAATTTATTATTATTATCCGGCATGTATCATGAAAATATTGAAGTTAACACGCTTTGTCTTACATTGCATGAATGAAAAATGAAACTGGTGGCTTTCGGCATCCACTGAAGTGATGCATTGCGTTGCATGTCTATGTTCATGAAACTTCTTTATTGACAAAAAGTTACAGAATATTTGTTAGCATTTTGGTATACGACCATGATAATGGAATTCTTAACCGAGGAAGCTTTTAGTGAATATTCGTATAAAAACATGAAATAAAAACAGTTAAGCTACGTAATCAATTAAAGCAGTTTTAAATGGAAATGTGCATCATACCAATTTTAAAAAATTTTGTAGCTAAAAGGTACGAGCACTTTTAAGCAGGAAGCAAACTTTCAAGCGCTGACATTAAAACAAATGTTGTGAGGTGATGCGTATGCATTAACGCATAAAATGAAACAAGTCTTTCATTTAGTTGTTAGTATGTAAAAATGTACAAACAACAATACAATTTGGTCGCACAAACTCCAAGGATGTGTTGGACTGTTGTTACATTACATGTAAAAATGGTTGTGATTATGATAAATAGGACACGCAATTCTTGGCTCACTAAATCGAGTTGAATTGAACTCAACGGACCATGCAGTTTTGAGCATTCTTATTCTTGATCTTGCTATGGATGAAGTCATTTGGAATATGCCAAAAAGCAAACGTGCACAAGCTGTCGTACTGTCAAAGAAAGTGTAATTACGAATGGATTACAACATCTCATTCGATGCCAATACTATGGCTTCTTTGTCTCTTTTAGATGGTACTAGTAGAACTGCGATTGCGATGTAATTCAAAATCAGTAATAATGTTTGTATACTACGCACAATTTTATGCGTCGTCGACAAATCTTGAAAATTGTAATCTGTTATACCTAATTGAACCTGCTATATATTAACGTAATCTGCAGCGTCAACAATCAACAGCTATAGTGTATAGTGTCATTTTTTTGCAGAAACACATTTCATGAATAATTTGCGCTTTATCGTTATCTGTTATCAGCACTCGGCAGTATCTATACTTAACTTAGCTATACATTAAATTTCGCTCAAGTGGTAAGTCAAAAGTCATTCCCACCCACAAACTGAGAGTGACAGGATTTTGATTCAACTCAACCACCATTGTTCAGGCATAAGGAGTTGTCATATCCCGCACATACACCATGTTAATACACTTTGTAGTTATAATAGCAAAATTGTACACATTTGGAAGTATGTTTATGAATACTATCATGTCAAGTTAGGCTAAGGCGCAGCATAATTCATACACGTTTAATGCGCATTGAATCTGCTGGCCAAATACATTTACACGCTAACCGTCTGTTTATTTAGGCACATTTATTTCACACAGCGCATGATAAGTCAATGCAGCCTATTTTCTTCCTGAAGAAGTTTAGCACATTCAACATAAATAGTTTTACTCAAACGCACATTCAATTATGCACAAAATGCGATACCGATAACCAATGTGATTTCTTCTGCATGAGCTCATCTATCTGCATTCTGCATTTCATAGAGAACAGGAAGGACATGCCTAAAAATAGAAAGGTTACATTGACAATACAAGTTACGTATCCAGTTGAGTGTTCCATTGGGTCATGGGCGTACATTAGATCATGACGGTCTTTTTGAGATGTGATGCAATAGTAAAACCTCATTGAGTGCTATGTCTGCGGGAATACCACATGATGTTGACATTCATTTATACATGCACTTCTAACACTCGTGTTATAAACACAACAAAACACTCTTTTTTGGAAATCCAACTGAATTTTGTAATGTTATTGCTAATTAGGCTTACAATTAGTTAAATATGAAGGATACCTATGTAAACACACCTGGTTTGTTAACTGTAAGTATTTGTGAGATTAACTGGTTGGCGATTATCTGTTTTGTTTTGGAAAGAACTTATTAACGGGAAGGGATCAGTGATTTGATCAAGTGTCAAATAATGAAAGGACTGTACTGTGGAATGCTAATTGTCTATTTAATTGGGGTATTTTAGATATAATTTCCAACGCTGTTGTCTGGAACGAAGATAATTGCTGTGTTGTGACGTGCTGTTGGTCACCAAAACTTTCCTGGTCAGATATTAGCGGTAAATGTGCATCTGCTAACTAAGCTAATATCATTTGATTGTGAGTCATATGTGGAAATGAGAATTAGGATTGAAAACTCACCAGTATGTGGGAAACATTTATCTCTTGGTATATCAACACATATCTTGGCCAATATGTTGAAAATCTCAACTCCCAACAACTCTCTTTTGCCCTCGGACAAGGTGAGTTGATCAGTATTATGCAAAATCTCCAAAAATTAATAAATTATTGGTTGAAAAAATAAAGAATTTTGTACTTTTTGTTTACAGGAGAGCTGGAGTTGGAAAATGTTCCGCTTAAAAAGAACATCTTTAGAAGTTGGGGCCTTCCAGTAGAGGTGAAGTCTTCCGTGGTTGGCCGTATTAAGATTGAGTTCAACCTATTCAAATATTTGCGAAACGAACCTGTCCTAATTTCAATTGAAGATGTCTACGTGGTTGCAGGGCCCTTGAATTTATCAGAAGTAGGTTAAATGGTATTGCAATTGAGCCTTCTTGAAAAGGTACTCTATGTCACGTTTATATCTTCATGGATATGGTTTTATATTACTTGTAGTGGGATCCTGTTGAAGAAGAGCTGATCGCACACGATGCGAAAATGGATTCACTGGATTCGTATGAAGCCCGTTGGAAGGCCCAATTCGATATTTCTTCTAATGAATCTTCCTATTATTCATCTCTATACTTCTCGTCAATGAGAATTGGGGCATCAATAGTTACTAAAGTTGTCGAAAATCTACAGGTATGAATGAATTGGATAGGAAATTTTCGAATGAGCAGTTACGGTTCTAAAATTCCATCTTAGATCTTGTGTTGTTTTGTTTCAACAGCTGAACGTTCGTAATGTGCATATTCGTTTCGAAGAGGCGTCAGGAATACCTGGTAGGGTTATAGCTTTTGGTTTAACATTAGAGGGTCTGACAGCACAAAGTTGTGACTCATCATGGAACACTCTCTCCTCGTCTACTGGAAGCACATCAGAGTGTTCATTTAAAACGTTACAGTTAAACAAGTTTGGTATATATTGTGATACAAGAGGAGAACCTTATAGTAATTTGGGCCCTGCAGATCTAAAGGTAACGTACCAAATGAATTACGATGTTTTGACATCCAAACCCGGCTCAATCGCAGTTTGTTAATGTTCTTTCTTCTGATTAGATTCACATGTCAAAAACGCTGGTGATAAATCATGAATATCTATTGTGTCCTGTATCTGCCGAAACAAGAATAGCGAAAAATAACTCTACTACCTCCCTATCAAGTTCTTCTAAACCACGATTTGATGTGCATTTGGTGTTAGATAAAGTACCGCTTCAGTTGACTGACTCTCAGTATCGAAACACCCTAAGAACATATAAATCTTTTATGCGACTGCAAAGACATTGTCGATTGAGACATTACAGACCATTTGGAACAGTCAAAGACAACGTCGCTGATTGGTGGTTATATGGTATACGAGCAGTTCTGACTCTGAAAGGATACAAGCGCAGGAGGCAGCTTAAAACGCTGGAAGAGGTTTTACAACGTGCAAGGGATAATGTTGCTTATGTCAAAGCGTATGAAGAACACTTGACCGGAGAACTAGTGTCTCTAGAAGCTCGTCAGCTGAAAGGTGATTTCAATTGTGAAAGATTTAACTGTATTCAATTCTAACTTTTACTGACTCCTCCATACTCATTTCCAAAGATCGCGTCGAGTCCGAGCTGCATTACGATGAAATAATCGAACTTCGGGAAATTGTCATGCTGAGAATGGAGAAAAGAGGCTATGTTGGTGAAATTGCAAGCACTCCTTTGAAAGAGAAGACATCTGCAAGTGAGCCTGTGCCACTTGAAACTTCTAGTCAAACATCTGCTGATACTAATGTACAACAAAGCCGATACGGCATAATGTCGTGGCTATTTCCTTCATGGACTGTTCAACCTTCAGATGCTGGTAATTTGAAAACGACCGAGAATACCCAACAGCTTGCCCTACCTTCTACACCATCAGAAGGATTAGCATCACCAAATGTTCGTCAAAGTGAAAGTGATTTGGATGAAGCAATATTAGGAGATGTGAAAGCATTTGGAAGGGATGCTCTACTAGCTCGATTTAGTTTTAAATTGGACAAGGGAGTAGTTTCATTGATGAAGAAATCACTTCCGTTCTTGGGTAAAAACTCTTTCATTCAACATTGAAAGGTTAGTATCGAAATGTGTGTTATATTTATGTGTATTCTCCCATAGAATTCGATTTTACTGGTGTTCACGTTGACGCATCATTAAGACCTAGGACAGGATCACACAAGTTTCAGATGACTTTGTCAACTGTTTCGTTGAAAGATTGTCGAACCAAGCAACTAATAGTTACTCCACATCATATACCTGGGGGAAAATATCCTCAGCATTTGCCCTCACTGTCGCCTCGTCCGAAGGAAGCAGGTTTTAAAGAGTCTCTTTTCAGCTTGATCTACGAAAAGAAGCCACATAAGAAGGCAGGGCACAAAATATCGATGACCACAAGGCCCTTAGACCTAATTCTAAACCCTGAGCTCTATGATGATTTACAAAAGTTTTTTCATATAAAAGATATCGACGGTTAGTTCTCATAGTTTGAAAATTGAGTTTTTAATTTATACGTTAAACACATTTATTGCACAGTTTTCTTCACCACAAATTATATTGTTTTACAGAGGATCTCAACATACATCAATCTCGTTATGAAATGATGAAACAGAAGACAAAAGAAGAGTTTAGGATTTATTGGGAGCGCCTAGTCGATCAGCAAACAACTTCAAACACATATGGTGTCTCAAATTGGGAGATATACTTAGACATTTCTGCTCCGCAAATTATAATCTTCGGCTACAAACCCCCAGCTGAAAGACCTCGTCATCCGAATGTAAGGAGTCAAACACGTTCGGAGAGCAGGCACCAAATCAATGCTAAAGCTTCGTCAGCATCAGGCGGATCATTTGTTGTTATTGATTTGGGACGATTCCGGTTTACCAATGTGAAAAATGATGATGGAATCGCTAGTCCAGAACCATCTATTTCTAATAGAGATAATGAGACTGAAAACTCTCTTACTGATGATGAAGATGAAGAGTTTATGACCCCGTGTTCCTCCCCTCTTCCAGAACCCCAGGAATCTTCGTATACATCACCGGGGCCTTCTATTGTTGGAAATAGTGATGATTTGCGTAGAATTAGTTTGGACAACGGAATTCCAGGCGATACACTGGAAAATTTTTATTCAAAGTTATACAAAAATTACAGTCTGGAGATTACTGATATACACGTAATCGTGGTGGATGCTAGATCTTCAAGAGATGTCAATTGGAGAGCCGCCAGCTGTAAAAATACATCATCAATGCATTTGGTTGACAAATTTTCTGTTGATGTGCAGGTCAGCTAACTTAATTTAAATATACATTGTAGAGTAGTGCATTTTGTTTAAGTATTTTTAACGCATTTTTTTATTTCATAGCTGGAAAGGCGCTTGGTTTATAGTGAAGATCCAATGTGGCCAGCACTAACCGTCATCGCTACGCTTCCAAAGCTTACATTTCATGTAAACGAGTCAAAAGTGAACACAGTTCGATCAGTAATAGGAGCCTACTTTGCCACCAAATCATCTCAAATGAATGAGAGTAGGGCTGATTTATCATTTCTTAATCAGTCTGTGACTAATATTCCTGAAGTTGACCCGGGCGTAGCAGCTCAGTCAGAGAAAGATGTACTTACTGACAAGCTGCAAAGGGAATCTAGAAGGTCCAGCAGCAGATTATTAGTTGCTCAGTTTACAGTGCAACATGTGTCAGTTGACATTCAGTCCCGTGACAGAAATATAGCGGAGTTACAGATTTTAGGAACGAGAACAATTGTTTCGAAGAGATCTGAAAATACTGAAATTACTTTTGTAATTCAAAGTCTATTACTTGCGGATGCAGTTCAAACTTTTGGGCCAGATTTTCAGTTACTTCTTGCATCACACAAACACGTGTGGTAAGTCGCAATATTAGAAATACATAATAGTATTCTAATTTTGGTATTGTTTGTAGAATACTTTATCTAACTTGTTATGTTATGAATTATGATGATAGTATGGATACTGTCAGTGGAAGTTTAAGAGACAGTGAACCCACATCACCAATGTCTCCTCAACCACCTGCTTCGCCCTTACCCCACATGTCTGCAAAAATGGCTGCTTCGTTAACTATGCCGTCGCAGCTTCATGAGGCTCTCTTAGCCTCACTGCGCTCTAAATGGAAGAAACAGACGCATTGCTTGGACTCTCACAACACATTACTGGAAACTGATGCTTTAATAACTGCTGATTTGACTTTAACACATAAAGATGAAGATATGGCTATTTTACATGTCCAGTTTAATAACCTTGATGTTATCGGTAATTTTTTTTGCAAATCCGTCAGTCAACCTATGAGCAAAATTTTAATTTTGTTTGCAATACATTTTAATTCTAATCTGTTGCATGTTTTATTGCGTAGCAAATCAAGAAACATGGGTAGAAATATTTCAATTTATCCAGAAGCTAACTCCACAATCATCAGAAGATATGAAACACGACAACGATGCAGAAATTCCGCAGCCTGATGATCCTGAAGATATGCAAAAATCATCTCAAAAGCTTCAAGCAAACTTTGAGTTTCGTAGGCTCAACGTGTTGTTGCTGCGGGGCGTTGTCGGCAAAGATGGGGATGAAGGGGCCAGAAAAATTGCAACTGCCACAGCTTCTGATTCAAAGATTAATCTTGTTTTAAGTACGTCACTGAAGTTTATATAAACACTTACAAGAGCTGAATCAGTTACCAGTTTCGTTATGTTTGTAATTATTTGTTTATTTTTCAATAACAGATAAAGGTATGCTAACAGCCGAAGGGTCACTGGGAGGCTTACAGATGTTAAACTTAACCCCTGAGGGACACCACCACCAACGAGTATGAGCATAATTAGAAGCAGTATCAACGGATTGGTATAATTTGTTTCTTCTAAAACCATTACCTTATTATACCTTATTTAGGTCCTGAGTGTCGGCCAAGATCCGCTAATTGACCCCACATACCAGCCTTTTGTTTTGGGCGAAGAGTTGCCAACTCTTCCTGGTAGTAACGAATCTGCACTTACTTTTCATTACGAAAAGAACGTTACCAAACATCACTCTAATTCAGCCCCAAAGCTGGTCTTACGAATGGCTTCCGTTATTTACACCCACTGTCCAGTATTTCTTGTGGATTTGAAGAAATGTATCAGCCAGTTTCAGGTTAATTTCTTCTTGATGTGCATAATTTTATTTATTGCATTTCTTTCTTTTTGGATAGAAAAGCAATTAACCGATTCCTTCCGTCTTACAGGAACCCCTTACAACTAAATTAAAATCTGCAGCTGCACAAATTGCGTTGGGTCTTGTGAGACAAGATGCAATCCATAGCTTAAACTTCCGTTCCTCTTCAAACAGTCTATCAGGATCTTTAGAAAGGCTGGATTTTGAGGAAGAACACATTCTGAACTACCAAGAAGCATCGAAAAGCTCGAAAACATCTTTAAGGTTGGATATTGTTCTCGATTCCCCTGTAATTGTGCTTCCTAGAAATAGAAGCAGTCCTGAGGTTCTAGTAGCAAACTTGGGACAGATAAACATTGTCGGAAACAATCAAATAGAAGGTTCCATATTATTTCCACATTCGACTGCGCTGGACCTTGATGAAAAATATGACGATGATGCGATCAAGTACAACATATTTGTTTGCGACATCAGTTTATATTCTTTAAATTTGACTGACAGATGGAAAATGGTAGACAGCCTCAAAATGTAAGTTGAGTATATGAAAACAAACGATATCTTTCACCTGATCTATGTTTCAGTTTTCTTACATATTTTGTGCTGCGTCTTGTTCCAGGACATATCCTTCAGCAAATAGTACAACACTGATGAGAGCTCAGGAATTGTATCAATGTGATCATCCGTCAGCAATACCAATTTTGCACAATACAGTTATACATTTAACTGTAAGTTATATCGACGAGTGTTCTCCGGGTGGCCAGGCAGCCAATGGAGAATACGGGGATACGCCAGATTTTCACGGAACTTCGTCTCAACTTCATATTCAAGGAAGAGTGATCAGTGCTTTGAAAGTGTCTTTAACTCCGAAACAGTATGCTCAGGTTCTGGATTCTCTTGGCAATATTGCCTCTAATGATGAAGATTTAGACAAAAATGAAGTATCTGTGACAGAAAGAAGAGTCAACTGGCAAAAAGAAGTCGGACATTTGAAAGGAAGGATGAAAGAACCTCTGCCACTACCTAGTCCTACTCATTACGCAGACGACTCATTGCCAATTAAATGTATGCTGCATTTAAATTTAATCATTCACGGTAATTCGATACAGGTTAACTAATAACTCATCCAATATTTTGCAGCTGCTTTTGAGATTTCGGAGCTAATTGTGGAGCTTGCCTTACCTGTACAAGCACATGTGTTACCGAGAAGCGACGGTGTTGACATACCTCATCTGTCATTGTCTTGTTCTGAGCTGACGTTTCATTGCGACAAGAAGTCTCATAGAATGGAAATGGATATCTGTCTGAAGGCTCTAAAGTTAGAAGATACTAGTGTGACAGTAGACTCCCCAAGAAGGCTTTTAGCCAGTTCAAAACCTGGTTCACAGCAGCCAGCAGAGCCGAAATTAGCTACAGCGGCTGCCCGACATTCTGGATCTGGTCACATTTCAAAGTCTTGTCCCGACTTGCAGGCAACTCAACCAGTACTAATTAAAGAGAGAGGAGAGCCCATTGAAATATCCCATGGGCGTTCGTATCGAATCTGCATCTCTTCCGGATGAGCTGGATCCTGGAATGATATTTTCTGGCAGATACCATCCTGTTGGGGTTTCGTTAAAACCTTTAAAGGCAATTCGTCGACGACGTGCTAGTACAAAACGAACTAAACATGAATCAGACACAAACCAGCAGTTTTGTCCCGTCACACCACCACCGTCACCACGACCAGAAGATGCATTCTGGGATAACTTGGTTCATATCAAGATGATAATGATTGATCAAAAGTCTCCAGATTTTATTACAAAATATGCTGGCACACACAAGCATACTCGCGTAGACTTTAATATTTTGGAGGTTCTGCTAACTCCGGAAACGTTTGCATGTTTGCGTCAGTTTTTCTCAGACGCTTCTAAGCATGGGAAACCGTCTCCACCACCTCTGTCAAACACGTATGCTGGTGGCGATAACCATGGATTGTCTGCTTCGAATTTATCTTCAAATTTAGAATTTGTAGAACAACAGCAAAGAAACTCAGAAACTATAATTAACGTGCGAGCGTTAATGGTGAAATTGGCACGTACAACTGGGAGTTTAGCAGAAGCCGAAGTTAATGATGTACATTGTGAATTGAAGAGTCGTGGCATGAACTATTTCGGTGTAGATGGACGACTAGGATCTCTGGAAGTAAGGGATATTAGCGCATATGCTGGGCTATATCCTTTAAAGTTTGTCTTCCAAGGGGAGCAAGCTCTTGATTTTGATTATGTTCGTGTTGGTAAGGCCTTTAAAAGCACACAGTGTATTCATTAAGTCTTTCAATTAGGTTTCACTTTTTAAAGCTTGATGCTCGATGATTTTGCAGGATCCGATGCTAAATTCCGTCTTAAAATGTCTTCAATTGTGTGTGTTCACACAAATCGATTTTATACGGAATTTTCGAGTCTGTGGTCATCTTTATTTGGTAGTTCATCTAAGGATGCAGAAACTCCAGTGAATGACGAAGATCATGGAAATATGGAGATGTCAACTGATAGTTCGTCAGATAGTGTTAAAGTTATTTTGGATATTCAAGCGGGGGCTCCTGTTATCATTTTACCATACAGTGCTACTTCAGAAAAGCTGCTAATTGTTGACTTGGGTCATCTTTCTGTGAAAAACAAGTTCATTGAAGAAGCATCAGATATGGTGTTGAATATTACATCAATTGATCTGATTGAAATGGATCTGTATTCGGGATTCCTTCAATCTCTAGATTCTGAAGAAGAAACTGCTATGGCTGAAAAGTTCTGGAAGCTCCATCATGGAACGGCTGTTGTTAAAACATCGGGGAATTCCTCATTTCTGAAAAAGAAATGTGCTTTAAATTTAAAAATGAGGCGTTATTTCACAGGTATCACTCCAGATTCTCAAGCTGTGACATTTATTCAAGGCACCTTGTCGACGGTTCATTGTACAGTAAATTCGGACAAATATAAGGTAAGCAATCAAATCTATCTGCGGATTAGGTGGTTTTTCTAAGAAGCACTCATTGAGTAACTCTAAGTTATAATATGTGTGTATGTTTTCATTAGTTGGTAAGAGGTCTACTGCAGTATAATATTGGGGAACCTATTGAAATGGAGCATGTGGTGGCAGTTCCAAACAGAGAAAGTACTCTTCGAGTTGGCCCCACTGGAAACGTTATAAAATCAAGATTGGATTTGGGAATCGAATTAGAGCTAGTTAACGTTATATTAGAAGTACTTAAAGACGAAGACTATCATCTCAGTCGAATCGACTTTCTGAAATCAAAGTTCACTTTCCAAAGCAACTCTGACGGTACAAAAGACGTTGATCTAGCGTCACAGGAGATTCTTATTGCTGATATTCGTAAAGATGATGTTCCAGTTTCGATGAAACAACAAGATGGAAATGTAAAGTATACGAAAAACTGCTTCAAAAATATTCTACAACAAAGCGGAATGTATGTATCTTCTCAGGTATATAAGACGACTTCAGCAAATTACAATATTAAAAGGTTATTACTTTCATTCAATTATGAGTTTTAACTGATTTAAAACTTCACCAATTTTTAATAGCCAAACTATTCAGCTCCACATTCCAGCTCGTTTCAGCCAAAAGTTCCATTGCAGGCCGAGATACACTACCGTCAAACTCAGAGAGGAACAAACGTTACCATTGTACTTAATAATATGAGACTGATGTTAATTTTGGATTGGTGGATGGAAGTACTCGCCTTTTTGTCACAAAAAATCGTTGCACCTAAGCCTCATCCACATCAAAAAGGCTTGTATGAAAAGACAAATGCAGCTAAACAAAGGAATATATCACCAGTATTGGAAAGATCAAAAGAGATGTCCGCGCCCATCACAGTGTCTGCTGGAATAGTGACCAAGAGAGCTCCCGTTCTTGATATTCCAGAATCGACTTTCGAACTAAAAATGAATGTTTCCAGTTGTGAACTTGTGCTTGTGGAGGACCCCGCTGTGTGGGATTCAAACGCCATTATATTAAAGGTAAATTGATAAAACAGAATGGTGAATGACTTTCACAATTTTAATATATTATCTAAAATGACTATTTTAAATACGTCATAGAGCACAGCCATGCTTGGATATCGACCTCATTTAGAACGACCAATATCTTGCAGTCTTTTGGAATGCGAACTATTTTCCTGTATATTGGGTCTGGAATCCGACACTGCTCTTTCCATTCTGGATCCCACCAATATTCAAATAGAGCTAGTGCGACAGGCTTATGCCGAATCTCAAGGAATTCTGGATGCCACATTGTCAATGTCGTCAACTGCCAAAATATTAAAACTGCAGAGTCCAAATCTAAGTCTAAGACTCTCGTATTACGACATGAAGATGTTCATCAAATTCTTGGAAAGGTTTTCAAAGGAAGCTAAAATTCACTTTCAAAAACGTTCGAAATCAGAATCACTGGACCAAGAGTATTCTAGTATTGAATCGCATGTAAGTCAATTGACATTTGATTACTTGCAAAATAATTCATGACTTGGCGAAAAATTTAAGGCTTCCTGGTTTTTTTGTTTTTACTAGATTGAAGATACGGACCTTCAAGTACCGTATGGTTTCCAGTTCAGTGTGAATGATGAATCATTAACGTCTACTCAAAGTAATAGGGATTATTATGGTAGCATGAATTCAGACAGCGTAGCTCCGCTCATCATTTCTGACCCCTCACCATCTGATTCTACAAATGGGTCCACGATTTGTGGGATTGAAGTCAAGTGCAACTTTTTATCTCTTTGCGTTATCGACGATTGCAAAGATGCAGATGTGCCTCTACTGGAAGTTGGAGTACAGACATTAGAACTAACACAGAATTGCACGGATAATTGCGGTTCTGCTGAATGTGTTCTTAGTGGTGATTACTACAATCGGGCGTTATCAGGATGGGAGCCGTTTGTCGAGCAGTGGAAGTGCACAATATCTTGGCAAAAGAATTTAATAGGAAAACTAGGTTTGTTGAAAAATCGATATAACAAAAGCATGAGTATATAAAGAAGTCTTAAGTTTAATTTTGTAATTCGTGTTCCGATTTATAACAACTGATTTATTTTGTTTGTAGGTGCGTATTCGCCAAATAGTGAATTTCCATCGAAAGCACCTGAATTGGAGTTATCAATTCACTCCAGGAAAACCTTAGACGTTAACATTACATCTACGCTTCTGAATTTGTACAGAACTGTTTCTTCAAACTGGACGGAAGATTACCAGCTACAGAAATCCGACAAACGACGATCACCTTTCGTTCCATTTGCGCTGAGAAATGAAACAGGCTCACCTTTGTGGTTTAGAGCCGTTCTCTCGGAAAATGATGTTGTGATAAGGGAAAGAGCCAAAGCACCAGATGAATTTTCAGACAGAACAGGTTGGATGCAAGTAAATCACTTGGCAGTTCAATCATTTAGTTTTGAGGGCAGAGTGAAGTTACGTCATCGAAATACACATCAGTTAAGAACTCACCAACTTACTGTTCGTGTTGACGGTTGGCAAGAAGTTACTCCAGTATCTGTTGATAAAGTAGGAACTTACTTCCGAATTGCAAATCCTGTAATACAGCGTAGATTTGGGGTAAGGGCTATTATTTTTTATTTACTGAAGCGAATATTGCAAATTCGCATACCATGCGAAAATTTAATGTATGTATAATTTTATGACTTTGCAGTTGTATACAGAACTTCCACCCACCCGTCTTGTATTCGAAGTCAGCTTAGAAGGTTCCGCACAAAAACTAGTAACTGTTCGTTCAGCTTTGCAAGTCAAGAATTCGCTTCCCGATCCTGTTGAGCTGAAGCTGGAAAACACAATTGTTTATCCCTCTTGTAAGTTCAGAAATATTATTTTCTTTTGTTTATTCAAGTCAGAGATATGAGTTATTTTTTTCTTGTAACATAATTATATGATATGTTGTTTGTAGTTGAGAGAGCACAGACTGGTGGATCGTTTGTTGCCAAAATCGATCCGGGAAAAGTTTATCCAATACCTTTGCATTCAGTTTGGGCTCACATGTGGGTTCGACCTTTGATACCAGACGGTGCGCTGTCTTCACAGTATTCGTATTGTACCAAAGCGTTACTAGTTACCAATCAAGATAGCCAAATATCTGGTCTGAGAGAATGTACATCTGTGACATCAGAAGAGCAGCAATGCTATAGATTTTGTGTGGCTGTGAAACGAGACGATTTCCCTGCGGATGATGAGCAAATAATTCCTCAGAACACTCTCCCTAGTCTTGCTCAGCTAATGAGTACAAGCAAAGGAGCTAATTTGGTCACCTTGAAGAGTCCGTTGAGAATATCTAATTCACTTCCTCATGAATTGACGTTTGAAATACGCTTAAAAGGAATATCTGGACACATTGCTCCTGGAAAAGATTTTGAGATGACTAATGTATGATATCCATTATCTTTCTTTTTATAGCAACAGTCTTAGAATTTTGTATGACAATTTTTTAAATTTTAATCTTTTCAGGTTGATACGTCGGAACAGTTTGAAATTATCTTTACGACGGAAACATTTTCTCAGACGTCTCCGTTGACAGTAAATCCATCAGTTAATGGTGTGGCAGCTAGGTTAAAGATGTTGGACGCCCAGAAACGAATCATTTTTATGACTGCCAGAGTAAGACGAGGAGAAGGTGGAATGGTGACAATTGCACTTTGTTGTCCATTTTGGATCATCAATAAAAGTGGTTTGCCAATTGTTTGCAAGCAAGAAGGAGCGTCTGCAGAAGCTGCTGGACAGTTTCAGGAACACGAGGTACTTTCATTCATCATAATTTAGTTTAGTTTTAGCTCATCGACTAAAGGGTATTAATAATTTTTTATATCTGTGCACACAGGTGGGCAGAATGGTCACTCCTTTGTTGTTTAGTTTTGCTGATCAAGAAACCTCAGAAGCCATGTCTTTGCGAGTTGGAAACGGTTTCCATAAAGGATCTAAACCGTACTGGTGTCGGGCGTTTCTTTGCCAAAACGGAACCAGAGTTCGAAAGTTAACTGTTTCTCACAGTAATAATAGACCAGAGTCTGTGTACACTGTTGGAGTTGAAGTGAAAAGCGGTAGTGGAAGATACCGTGATACTAAATTAGTTGTCATTTCCCCTCGTTTCGTTGTGGATAATCGGTCTTCAAGAAGAGTTCAGATATCACAGCGAGTGTATGCCACAAGTTTCTATGATGCAGCTGCCCAAGCTACTCATCTTACCCTTACCCCAGATTGCAATCTTCCATTCCACTGGCCAAGATTAGATAGAGATCAGTTGTTATGTATCAAGTTAGTTGACATTGAAAATGGGTTATGGTCTGGCGGATTTCCAATTGACAATGTTGACTCTTTCCATGTCAATATAAGGTACGTAGTCCTTGACATTTCATTCCATTGGTTGATGTCGTTTACGTAGTATATTTAAGATATGGTAATAATTGGATATTTAATGATATGTAGGGATCGTGACGGGAATTGTATATTTCTCCGAGTTGAAATTGTGCTGCAGGGTTCGACATACTTTATAATTCTTAATGATACCGAACAGCTTCCTCCACCATTCCGTATCGACAATTTGGCTTTTGTCCCAATCACTTTCCACCAGGTACTATTTTAAGTTACAGTTTTTGTTTTATGAAATTGTTTGTACTTTGTACTTTATACTTCATTTTGGTTGGTTATTTTCAAGGCTTGTGTTGGAGAAGAGAGACTGAAGCTTACTGCAAAAGCCGAGTCCTCACTTCCATATGCTTTAGATGAACCTACGCAACCTGCCCACATTACTTTGGAGGCACCCGGAGGAACTTCTGTGATTGTCAACATGGATGCATTAGGATCAACGGCATGCATAACATATGAAAACTTTTTCTATATTGCTTTGACTGCAACTTTTCCTCCAGAGGAGGAAGGAGACGTAATTGTAGGAATTGGTATGGAGGCACTTCATCTTGTTCTGGAAGTTCCCATTGGAACTACAAAAGTAACTTTGGCAAAGAAGGAGCCGGGAAAATTGTAAGAGTGCTTTGACATGTAGTTTGTTTAGCGATTCTCAGCCTCACATTAGCAACTTCGATCTTCAATATTAAGATTTGATGTCATCTGCATATGTTCTACAGATCACAACTTTGGAGAGTGAACGCTGATGGTTTAATTGAACATGAAGGTTCAAGACCACTTGGAGATCCAAAACAGACTGAACCTAGTGGTACTAGGTTGGTTTTGGATATTGCAGGATCTGCTCCACAACCATCTCAATGTGTTGCCTTAATGTTAAGAAGGCCGGATAAACGACGAGCGTCAACACAACACTGGGAGTTTACATTAGATGGGCGATTGAAGCTAAGTATGTATGCGAATATGTATGTTCAAGCAAAAGATGGGTTCGGGCTAAGTGGAATGTCTTACGAGGCTGAATCTCAAGAGTCAAATGGTGCGTCGTGGAAGTTATGTAAGAGAAATTAACCAAGTTATTGTATGCCCTTCTCTTGTAATATTACATTTAAAATATTACTTACATGATGCAGGGAGTGAAGTTGTGTTAGGACCGCCTCAGCCTGTTTGTTACATTCGAACTGCAACAGGAATACATGCAGAACAGGCTGTTTGTCGTCAAAAGCTTCGTGGTGGCTCAGGAAAATTGAACTTGGAAGTGCTAACCGATGGACCAACAAGAGTTATTCGTGTACACGATGAAGATATTCCGCCTAGAATTCATTTGTTTCGCCATACGTTTGAATCTAGCAACTACAACACAACTCCAAAGTTTAGAATAAAAGTTGATTTAAAGAATGGTTTGGGAATCAGTGTGGTTAGTTGCAATCCGCGTGAAGAACTGGTCTATTGCAAACTCAGTTGGTACGTAGAAATATGAAATTCTATTTCTAAATTAATTAAACATGAATTTTAACACTCATCTTGTACGCTGATGATTTTTTTCAGTATGATGGTTGAGTGGACGGAATCCAAAGAATCTCAAATAGTTAAAGCTGCAGTAGAAAATCTTCAAATTGATAATCAGTTGAACGAATCTGAGAAATCGGCTGTAATGTATGTTACGGCTTCTGAAAGATTCGAAACAGTTGAGGATCTTTCTGCCTATGAACCACAGCCAGCTTTAAGACTTGGTTGGGAAAGCATGAAATCCAAGCTAAATGCTCATGTTTTCAAATATTGGGAGCTGGAAATTAGACCACTAAGTGTAGTTTTGGAAGAGCGATTGTTACTGAAATTCTGCAACTGGCTTGATGTTGGACAAAATACTCAATCTTTCGATGGTCTCAGAGAATCGGATTTTGAAGTTCAGAAAGCCTTTACAAATACAGCATCCCTGACAGCCAAGAGATTTTACTTTGGAATGTTGAAAATTCTACTTAATCAGGTGCGTAAAATTATTTTCATGAAACTACGCAATCAGCTAATTATTGGTTAATAGAAACTTAAACAAGCTGTCCATTTTTTTCTAGGTTCGGCTGAGTGTTCTTACGTCGTCAAAATTACCACCTGACCTCGCTGTCGTTAAGCGTAGACTTGGTTTGACACTCATTCGGTTTGAAGACGCAATTGTAGACTTGGATGCATTTATAAAATTTCATCCCTTTGAAACTTTTGAGTTTTTACTGGCCATGGTCATTAAACATTACCGCGATGAACTAATGTCTCAGGCAGCTGTAATATTAGGTTCAACTGATTTCCTGGGAAATCCGCTTGGTTTTGTGAATGATGTTTCTGTTGGAATATCAGGGTTAATTTATGAAGGATCGGTATGAGCTTATATTACGTTCACACTACATGTAGTTCACATTTGTACAAATATGTTAAGCAGTTTTACCTATTGTTTTATGTGATTACAGATGGTTTCCCTTATGAAGAATGTTACTCATGGAATATCTAATTCAGCTGCAAAAGTAACAGGCTCTCTCGGGGAAGTCCTTGGAGGTCGCACGATTCTTGATGATAAACACGAAGAAGAAAGACGTCGAATTAAAGAAGAGCACTCAGGAAATTCATCGGAGCATCTGTATGCTGGTCTGAAAGGTTTCGGGCATGGCTTCCTTGGAGGGGTTACTTCCATTGTAGCCCAGTCATACGAAGGCTTATCAAATGATGGCGTATCGGTAGGTTTATGAAGATATATTCTTTTCTTTAATTAAAATGTGATCTTTAAAGTGACAGCATATTTAAGCTACATTGTATTTACTAACCATCAAAGGGTCTGCTAACTGGAATTGGAAAAGGAATTGTGGGAACAGTAACGAAACCGGCCGTTGGTATTTTAGATTTAGCTTCGGGTGCAGCGTCTGCAATACGAGATTCATCTCAAACGTCTTCCAGATTGATGCCTCCACGTGTAAGACCAACGAGAGTTGTTGTAGGAAATGGTGGTTTATTACCTCAGTATTCCGAGATGGCGGCTAGGGGACAGGAAATGCTTTATGATGTTAATGACCGGAACTATAAAGAGTTGTTTATAGGCTGCGAATCTTTGAAAAGTGGTCCAAATCAGGACTTGAGAATCATGATTTCATCGGAAGCAATCACAGTTTTTAAGCCTGGCAAAGGATATCCCATTTTATTGAAGGTTCCTTTAAGGTTAGTAAAACTTTCATTTAAAAATCTTTTATAATATTCACATCTCGATTTTTATATTAATATATATTTTTGTTCTTTTAGCGATCTGATGGAGTGTCGCATTGCTGAATTGAACGAAAGAGGTTATGAAAACAACCCATATATCGAATTCGTTAGGCAAATACGAGACGCTCAGGCTGGTGGACCTTGCCGACCTCAAGTTATGTGTGAAAGTGAGTCGGTAGCCAAAAGAGTGGTTCAGCAAGTAAACTATGCCAAAGTTTTATACGAAGAGTTGAGACATTCTCAGAAAGAAAATACCAGTTCAAATAGTGATGAGTAAAAGACGAAAGAATTTGTAGCTTTTTTATTGAAATGATGTAGTCATAAATGTTATTATATAACATACACAATATCTACTTTAATTTCTCATGGTAGGTAGATAATATCTAGCTATGTAAAATGTTACCAAACATATTAAATTGACAGTTTGTTGCCTTGCATTAACACATCTTGATTAACTTTGCATGAAAACGTCTTTAGAGCCTTAAAGACAAAATAAAATTAGTTATGTATTTTGATAGACCTTACACAAATTATTGACTGTGTACAATTAAGTTTATTTGCTCGTTATGCTTATAAAGTACTATACTATAAAGCTGTGATAATAGAATATTGTAACTCGCTTGTGTAACTGATTATAAAGATTCAAATGAAACAACAATATACACATAAATCAAGTCAAGTAGTGTAATCCGGTTTTGGGTTCTTAATCCCGATAATTATTTATTTCTCTCACACGTGCTCTCCATGACTTTGGTCCATCCGAACGCATGCATTGCAGACGAGATATGAGTCACCAACCACTCCTGAAATTCTATTCAATTCTGTCGGCTGCTATCCAATGGAATCTTTATCAATCCCAAGAAAGAGAAACCAATGAAACCTTAGTAAGGTTAAGTAGTGGTGTAACCTTAAAATACCGCATCTTCATGTAGTTTGAGTAGAGGTTAACCACAGTTTAATTTTTTAAATGAAATGAAATGAATATTCTTTGTGGTCACTCACACACGCAAATGTTATTTTCACGAAACACATAAATCATACTCTGAATACATAAGAAATTCACAATGAGAACTTCATTCAAGTGTCAATTCCATGCATCTACAAAAAAAAGTAGAGAAGAATGTATGAAACTGAAGCTAATACAACAGCGACTGGTGCGTCTCAAAAAGCAGCATGAACAAGACTACAAAATGATACACATCCACAAATTCACGCGTAAGGAAGTTCCTTTGCTGAGTGTGAGAACGTTCCAAAGCTGAAGTAGCATTTTTGTTTGCTGCTTGCTTCAGCTTCCCTATATAACTAGCATCCCACAGCATCCGACTTTTATCCGGGTACTGGCTCTCGACCAACAACAGTCCTCTCAAGTTCTTCACGGAGTGCTCACTGTGACCATTCAAAATTCTTGCTTCCAAAAACAGGCTCATCCTTTGGAAACCTTGAACATGCCGTGTGCACTTTTGACATGAGTGTGTACCAACTGAGACTTGTGTCTATTTGAAAATATTTGAAACAACTTTCCTTGGAACTTTCTCCAAGTTTCTGCAAATCCTTTCAATGAGATTTGATACAAAAAATTCTTAGACATCTAGACCGAGACATCTATTATGCATAGTAAAGCGTGTGTACTGTAGGACTCGGTTCGGAGTTTGCCATAAATTGTTCGAGGCAGTGAAATTTTAAATAATGTATGTGGAAATACATGGTGAATAAGTTCCATATGAATGACATATTAAGAAAATTAGGTAAGCCAATTGTTAATTTTGAAATACAAAGCCTACATTTTCATTTTCTTGACTTGTTTAATATTGCATTAATTTTGTCAGCGAAAGCTGCATGCTTCGTTAATCGGACTTGTAGATTAGAATTTTAAAATCCACTCAACGCTCACTAGCCATGAAATATTTATGGTGTAGTCTGCATAAGGTTGAGTTGAACATTGCACTAGCATTTTGTCAAGTTGAGTTTTTTAACTGGTTGTTGGACATTATTAGATGCACAATGCACACAATGCACAGGTTTTATACAATAGGCACTTTTACGCATTGTGTGCTACTGCGTAAGTACAGCAGCCAATTTAACATGATATGTTTGGGGCAAAGTAAGACAACTCATAATAATCAGACGATTCCGATTAAAATTACAAAGGATAAAAAATGAATATCAATTGAACATACAAATATTGAAGTTATTGTCAAATGCTGGCAACAAGTAGTGCATCATTTGCATAGGGTAAATTATATGTGGATATTTAGACCAACACTGAATCTTAATGATGCGTTTCGGATAATAATGATTGTATATTCCATACGGCACCTTCAGTATGTTTTATAAGTCAATTCCAAGGACTATAACAAGTCAATGTAGATGTTCACGCCTGGTTATTTGACAAAGATTGATATCACATGTCATTTAGGGTTGAAATCATCATCATCGACGACGACCTAAGGAAGACTCCATTTTTTTCTTAATGTTTGTTCAGCAAGGGTGACAAACATCATGTAATCATTCACCACTTTTGGACACAAAATTCACCTTCACCCGGTAAGCTCAGTTCTTGCTACCATTAACCTATTCTCGTGTATAAAAAATCAGAGCTAATTTTAAGTTGATATCTTTGCCTGTCCAACTTACTTTTATAGCAATAAGTTTTACTTTTAATCGTCGATGCATATATTACATTATAAATGCAGACAATAAAATTCAACGGACTGAGCACGGTACACATGTATATGACATGTCTAATCATGCAGCGCAGACTATTTGTTCATTGTTTCTCTTTCCTTCCCTTCCATCCTGCATCATACATAGCATCGTGACTTCTATAAGCAGATCAAACGCACATAATATTAATACATAATTTCATGAGAATGTGCATCTTCCATATCTAGCCACAAAAAGTAACCTGCTGTGACACTTTGGCTGATAATCGAATCTCATAAATAAAGACATTCATTTTCTCTCCCTCTCGTATTGTGTCTCTTGTGACCAATAAATTTCTACTAATGTAATATTTTATGGCCCATTAAATGTCTGTTTTTTGTTAGGTTTGATTGAGAAATGAAAACAATATTTAGAGACACATTCATTTTCCACAGTGAACTATATAGCATGGGAATGAAATGAAGTAGGCATAAAGAACGTTTATTTACGTTGGTTGACAATTGGTGCATTATAATGGTAAAAAGCAATATGCTGCTGCACAGCAGCGTATTACCATATAGCAGCAGGCAGCAAGATATAATAATAATAAAAAAGTGTACCTATACAGAACATCTTTACAAAAAATTCAGCACACCTCACTCAAACTTTTACAAGCACAATCGTACAATCATTGAGCCATTAAACCAATCAAGGAGACATTTACAGCCATAAAGGCGACAAATTTATATTGCCATCAAACGAGTCAAAGTAGTCAGCAGCTGCTCCTGCTGTTTTTCGCTCATGCATGTCATGTTGATTACTTTCAAGACGTTGAAGCGTGTACGTTATAACTTGGAAAAACTATTATAGAACTAGGGAGAGCTTGTAAATTGAAGGCAAAACGAAAATAAATATACAAAATAATCATGTCGTTGACAAATCTACAAGATTCTCAAAAAAAAAATGTTGGGGCCTGGGCCTGCATTCATTTTCATTCACATACATTTTAGAGATGCATCAGGGCCATTACCGATAATAGGTAGGGTAGGTTTGGCTACTTACAATATTATATGTTCTCTTTTATTTTCGTCAGAGCGCACACACAACAAGTAAACAAAATGTCACAAAGGTGTTGATAAGCTTAAAAGGGGATGTTTAAATACCATACGCAAATCACTATAATCATCATAATCATTAATAAGACGGGTATATGCCACCGTAGCTAAATTCATATCAGACAGACCCTACCACCTACAGCTTTTGTAGGATTATGCATTTATAACCTGTAATTTTAATTGTCCTCAACCTCGTCAATTTTTTTCCTCTTCTCATTCATGAGATACCGTTAATTATCATCCTGCTTTTATTTGTTTGCATAAAAACTGCATAAAATACATTCATCTGAGTTGTTCATTTTGTCTGGTACGCAGCTCATTATAATTGCTTGACAAAATGCGTTATGGATGGTGTAGTATTTTGGAGGATGAAAATGAAAACTTGTCAACATCTGCAAACAAGGTGCGTCTCTCATCCGAAGCCAACTCATTTGTATTAGTTTAGCTGCCAAAACGAGCAATCAAAAGCTGTGATTATGGCTGTTAAAATATGATGAAGAAGACATGTTCAACTCCTTTAATGCATCTTATTATTCAAACCCATTCGTCTATAAACACACACTAAAACAATCGACACTCATTTCGAGTTAGCATTTTAATAATAGGGTATCGATGGTGGTGATGATGCAGGATCAGTACTCTTGGCTACATAATGCGATGTGATGTGACGTGTGATAAAAAATGCGATTGAAATTACAATCCCAGCCAGTTATTGTATGCTTACTGCTTGTATACATCGCACAACTTATATGGGCATGTTTCATGCAAAGGGACGGGTAAAGTGAGATTGCTTAAAATGAATTATGCGTATCGTTTTGAAAGGCACATGAACCAAGGCATTTATACGTATTTGGTAGGCATATATATATCACGATGTGATGGCTAGTATTCAATTCATGCAATTATTATTGAGCTGGTAGGTGTGAAATGCATTAACACTGAGCTCACATTATAGCCATTTCATTATTGGTTCTTTGAAGAGATGGAAGTTGTTGAGGACTAAACGCATATAATATATGAATGAAACCCTTGTTTCTCATTTTGGTTTTGTAGCATATAAGCATGGCATCTTTTTGACATGAAGTAGTAGTGCATTGTTCCACCACATCACACACAACATCTGTAACTCAACTATCACAAAAAGTCATCTCACCTAATCCCAAATCCAAGCAGCACACAAGTTCATAATCAGCTCGAAAAAGCTCCGTCATCCGCCAAGTTCCGTCGCGACGTCTGAAATCAGATCATATTAGTCATTGTGAGCGTGTCATTGTGACTTGACTTAACATTAGCCACCTTCTCCCATTTGACTGATTTGCAAATTTAAAGTTTGTCAACAACGTACATGCATCATCATCATCACATAATCCGTTCATCAACATCAACCCTCTGAAAAGTCTGAGCAGAAGAGGAGATGATGCTTGAATAGACGAGGTTTATCCGTTTGACAAGCCACACGGACATTGCCAAAGTTGGCGTTAAGCGCTAGTGCCACCACATCACAAGGTACATCCATATAGGTGCACAACATAACCGTGTGCATTCGTCGAGACTTCTTAAATCATCATCACTGACTGTTCTGTAATTCTGTTCCTTCCTGTGATATGCGAACTGAAAGGATTCATATAAGCCAAACGAATGAAGCTTCAACCCTTCAAAAAGTAGTCATTCCTTGTGCATAGCACTTCGTTTTTCAATATTATCTTTTGCAAACTTTTGCAATCACTCTTCCCTCGAGGATTCACAGTCACAAAGTTCTCCTTTCTTGCTTGACTGAGTGACAGATTAGGAGGAAAAGTCGTCATCTCCCTTTCCACGTGTATGTATTTTTCTCGTGCGAATACAGACTTTACTTCCCCGTCAACAAAAGTTAGTCAAACCAGGTAGCGTAACGAAGACGGAGTGAAAAAAGAATTAAAGTTTTCTCCGAAAAGCTGTTTGCTTGTTTGTGGAGTTGAGACTTTGAATGTCAGTTGCGACTTGTCGTTTACAAATTTTTCTTGATCTATGTAAACATGATTACGCACCGGCGAATCTTACAAGTACTTTCATGTTCTTGTTGATGTTGAGCAAGAGAAGAATAGCAGGAGTGGAAATCGAAGCAATTTGAAAAGCGTATATTTTTTTTATCATTTTTACGTATTGGCTAATACTACTACTACTACAAAAATAACTTTTTTTTCCTTCTTCGCCTCGCTGCCACCCCCTCAGCTTCAGCTCAGTTGATTTAGTGAAAGGATAGTTTACGACCCGAAAGAGTGAAAATATTTTTTGACGAGACTACATTATTACTACACTCCAGCCAGACATTTTTTTGGAGAAGCAGGCAGGCAAGCAAGCGGAGAAAAAAAATGTGAACGTTTGCTTATCTGATTTATGAATCTATGGTGCTGGCAGAAGTAGTGCAGTGGTAACTGGATTTGCTATTGGTATCAAACTACATAAGCTAAGCAGAGACAAAAAAACTGGAGCAAAAATTTCTTCCTGAATAGGATCCCCTCACCTTACATGAACATGATATGATATGATGAGAGCCACGCATACATCCATAGTTCCGTTTCTCCTAGTATATCTCCATCTCCAAATTTTGCCATAAGTAGACTGGGGATGTCCGTCGTCCTACGTTTGTCCCATTTGGTCCTTCCTTTCCCATTTTCCAAGCTGCTTTGGATGATGACTAAACAGAATCGTTGTAGTATATATAACACTGTTCAAAGTACTTCTATCATCCATAGTACCATGATACTTTTACTCTCTTCATTCCAGAAATCAGGATGATGATGACGATGATGCAAGGAAAGTCCAAAGAAATGCAACAAGAACAAGTTTAAGCAGCATTTTGCAAACAACACAATGAACACCAAGTACTTTTCTTCGTCTTTCGTGTTATCTAGTATGTACCTCTGACTCTGATTCGTCCTTTTAACTGCAACAACACTATAGCTGTTATGTACTGTGATGTGATGACAATCCATACATTCTTTTGGCTTTCAACAAAAAGAGATAAAAGTGTATTATTGGAACTGAAGTTCAAACTCTTTACATAAGTTACACACTTATAAAAATCACTCACAACATTACTACCAACATCTTCAGCAACATCAACATTTTTATGCACTTTGAGTTTGAGAGGACCATGTGCGTGGGCTGTTTATGAGTTGGACCAGTTTCTTGTCGATTTACTCTTCAAAATGTCAGACTGAAATATCCCAAGATTTACATCTTTCTGATTAGCCTAAAAAGAGAAAAAGTCATGTTTTTCCATGTTGCCCTCAGATTGTTTCCACTTAAAACGTCAAAAAAGCCTGTTCACACCGTGCAAACAACATTGAAACTCAAGTCAGTAGTGCGTCATGCAAAAGTCAAAGTGATAAATTGAGAACAAAACTAAGCAAAAAGTGAAAGTAAAAAATTGAATTTTTTCTTCAGAAATTGGGTAATGGGGTGGAATGCGTTTTCAATTTTCCGATTTTGAAAAGTACGCAGCAAACGCTGAAGTAAAATCGTAAACAGAGCAGCAGTAGAGCAAGGGAACACAGTAGTACAAACCGCATCACCGCCGTTTTCCACAGGCCACAAACAGCAGTCCAAACTAGTTTGTTCGGGCAAAAAGAAAACTGATTGGATTAAGCCTTGACGTGGCAGCCGAAAAAGTGTTAGCGAAGCGTAAAGTTATCGTTAGTAATATTGAGACAGGTGATAATTATATATTGTGAACAATTCTGGTACAATGGAGAGTTTGGCGAGCACCAGCAGTTCCACTGGCAGTGGCTTGGTTTTTCCCGGAAGTGGGACGACTACAACAGCAGGTTTTGCGGATTCAGATAACTTGTACAACGGGACTAATGATTCGTTGGGCAGTGATAGCAGCGGCAGCGGGGATGATGTTTTCAACAAGACCGCAGATGATTTATTTCGTGACTATGATTTCGCCCTAACGCAGTCGGCTGCTGTATTCTGCGTGATATTTATCGTCTTGGGTGTTCCAGGCAATCTCATCACCATTATCGCACTAGCGAGATGTAAAAAGGTAAGTTTTTTTTGCTCATCTTCTCCGTTTTATTTTCATGTTCATTCATTCATTCATACATAATGCAATCCGGGTAAGTAAACTGGTGACTGGTCTTGTTCTGTATATATATGTATCTGATTCTGGTTTGATGAGGATGCATGCGTGTATGTATTTTTGCCTAGATTTGTGGAGCTCGTTAGCGGTTTACAAAACTTTCCCGTGTGTCCAATTTCCACTCAGTTTTATCGCTCATTTCCATTAAGTAAAAGTAAATTTTACGTGCAGAATTACCATTGATGCTATCTCAGTGGTAGTAACCACTTTTTTTGGTGAGAAGTAGATGCTAACGAGAGTTGAAATGGGACTGGAATTGTAGTTGTAGTGGCTTTTTCTTTCATTGTCATCAACAACTTGAGCAGCAGTGGTCATATGCGATATTCATTAAGATAAAAACTCATTCTATGAGAAGCACTTAACGAGCATTATTGATTACAGATGATTATCATGATAATGTCAATGAGCGATAAGACCGTCGCACCAATATCGTTATCGACAAAGTTGATGGGATAATGTGATTAGGAAATTGAAAGATGACGAATGATTTGCATATAAAGTAGGCATATCGAATGGAGTGGTGGTGTTGGTTGCAGCTACAACTTGTCTCTCCTTTTACAACGCACCTCATCACTCAACTTCGGATGCGTGTGTAGTACCTTCACAAAATAGCACCCTTATTAATGTCATTCAATATCGATCGAGACCAAATTAGACAGTGAGATTCGCAGTTTTCAGATGTCAATAATAGTGAAACATAAACATAGTATACGCGTAAAGCAGTAATGTGATAAGTGGCAAATTGCATTTCATCAACTTACCTATTCCTCCCCTAGGCTGTTTTGGTAGCTCGTTATAATCAGAGCTCTTGTGGAGTGGGTGCTGGTGGTGCCTATAGCTGATCATTCATGATGCACACGCACGAAGTGCGCTAGACTCCTAAACCAATTAACACCATCGCGAAACGAACCCTGTCATCCTAACAAGTTATTTCTTTATAATTTCTTCATGGGATAGGGGTGTAAATCGTTAATGTAATTTCTGCTTAATTGTGACCCTTTCATTCAACTCAAATCAATCAACGCCATAAAGATATAAATACCCTGAGGCGCTCTAAGGGTTGCTTGCTACAAACCTCCCTGTTGTCATTTCACATTTGACCATGTGGTGGCCACCAAGACCAGAAATTGAAAAGTAGGCGTAGACGCAATTACTGCGTTGTTTTTTTTGAAGGCAGAGGGTACATTATAAAAGCCATAAGAATTTACAGCATGTTGCAAACTACAAACCAAGGGTTTTATGACAATGTTTTAAGGACTCATTTTGAGTCAAAAAGTATTACTTTCAAAATGAAGTTTAAGCCCCACGAGCAAAAAATGATTACCAAAGGGTTTTGTAATTATGTTTGGAGTAAGTCTATACAAACATAAAGTAGGATTTGTAGTATATATGTTGCATGTAATAAAAAGAATTTTAATTCTTTAAATTATGGATCTTTCTGTTGTTTAATGATCTGTTTTCGTGCCTCACGTTAAGTTTTTACGAAGATTATAATTAGCTAGTCATAGAATGTTTCTATACAAAATACCAAACTTTACAATCGCATTTCGTCATGATGGTATTATGACACAGTTTACCTCATCTGCTGTTGACGAGCAGGTCAGGAAGATAAGTAGAAGGTTCACTGACTCTTCATAAACAAGCAAGTTTATAACGTTTGTCGATGACAGAGACGCTTTTAATAGCTGCAATAAATTTGTTCAACTAAGTTACTTATTGTTCGTTTCGTTGAGGAAAGCTGAATACGTTACATAAAGTAGAGTAAATTATCCGAATCGTCGGTGTTTACGGCCTGCGGTGGGTCAGCCAGAGCAGTGGGCGGTGGAGTTCACGAGTTTTGTAGTTTTTATGTAAAAAAAATCTTTCTACTATATAGGTAAAGTTGGAGTAATATAGTAGTAACGTACAACTTTTATATTTACGTGTTCATTGAATGCATTGATAGTATTATAGGTCAGTTTGTTCGTAAAAGAGCGGTGGACCGGAGACGAAAAAACTGTAAAGATTTTATTGTTTCTTTCCAAACTCTCTTTTTGTGTCCTGCAGATGCACTGTCCTTTACACCATTCCCTGTCATATATATTATGCCGAATGTATGCCACCATATATAAAAAATCTAGTATGTCTTATGTCATGAAATTGGAACTACAAATCAACTAACTTTAATAATATAAAGACAAAAATCTTTAAGAAGCCATTTTATCGGAAATCAAACCACGACGCTGCTTGAGACTGAAACTTTCCAAAAATATATGTGTTGGCCACCAAACCAGAAGTAACAGGAATAGGTCGTCAGAAGTTTTAGAGCACAAAATCATAAAACCTCAAGAATAAGATATGATGATGATTGTGCACATTTATAGATATTTAGTCATCCAACAAGGCTCAACGCAAATATGATGATGATGATAATTGGCAGAATAGATTTTGTCATAGACATTTTTGGCTACCAAGACATGTCAAAGTGACTAGCTATAGTATGGTGTTGGTTTAATTTTCTCTGGAAATGCCCTCACTTTTTCTTGGCATACTTTCGAATGATGAAAATTGATTTACACCATTGTATACTGCTTATGCATTTGAAGAAGATGATGGGGATGGATCTCCTTTTTGAACCACCACCATTGTTTGTTTGCATCCTCCCCAAGGACAAGTTGTGGCTGTGGTTCCCTACTTGGCTCATATATTCTTTATGAGGGCTACGAACATGAAACATGAGATTGCAAAAACTAGCCGCTGATTCTTGATATGGTGTGTATCAGTCATCAGATATGTACACACAATGCTAGAGCTTGAGGCTTTTGCCTTATCACAATAAAATCTTGACAGTATAGTGACAGATGATTATCATTCCATCTTATGACATGCCCCTGTGACTGAAGTCATCCTTTTGGGTTTGAGAAATCTGCTAACTAACGAACAAATCTTTTGTGTATGCTACTCAACTGCTGGCCACATTATTTAAGCAAAAAAAGGTCTCGTCACATCTTGTCTTTCTTTGTCTAACGATAAGTATATCCGACCCATAATCTATTCAATAATGTTCATGCCATGTCATTGCTGGATGCTGACTAGTTTCGTAGTCTCGTTAGATTATGATTTAAGCCCGTGGGGATCACGTAACAACTTAGTCCTAATCTAAAGCTTGTTGGCTTTGACTTGTATATTATTAAATGGAAAGTTTTTTTTTGCTTCAAGGAAGAGTTTAGGGCAAAAGAGTGTGTAGGCAAATAAATAGGTATACAACTGGAGTGGATTACTTCATCCATGAAATACCCATTCATTTTCCGTACAAGCACACAGATTGTGAATTAGTATGCATCACTTTCCCTATATATATATTTATGTATGCATGGAACACGCGTGGGCCAACCAACGAAACAAGAAGAGGAATAATGTTTTTGACAGATGGCAAGTAATAACATGCTTGCTTAGATCTCATAACATACACAGAATGTCAAAACATCTTAAATTTCTTGTATTTTTTATTAAAATATTTTACTTTGATATGACTATTACATTCATATTCCCTTTTATATACGACCCGTCCTGCTGGTGGTTGGTTGGTGCTACGTACGTTCTTTTAGGGATGAGATAGAGTAATTTCATTTTTGGAGTAGGAGACTGTTTTTTGCAGCAAATTCTATACTGCTCTGTAATGTAAATCCAAAGATATTTCACTGCAATTTATGAAATTATGGAAAACTGTTACTGTTTTTATGGTTTGCTCGCTATGCATCGTAGAAAATTATTGTAAAACGTGCCTCAAAACGGATGTAGAATCTATGGATGGAAAATTGGAACGAGGCTGCTGCTGCTCTGCATCTTGGGTGACTTATAATGTCTGCACTTGTACGAACGAAAATATATGCATATGTAAAACATAATGGATGTGGTTATAATGTAGTAGTGAAGTGTATGTTATATCATGTAATTCATTGTATAAATTCTGCGAAAAATTTTGCATACTAAATATACGGTGATAGGAAGCGATGCGCAAAACTCTAATATAATATTTCAGGTTCTATGTAACTTCAATGGAGTTCACGCTCTAGCTTTGGTCTTGCTGCTTTTTAAGAGAATGGTAAAAAGGAAGCAAAATCCCTAATTCCTGTAATTTTTTCTCAAATATCATAGTCACAGGGAAAAGACGAGGCGAGACACACAAGTCACAATGAGGAGCGGCAGCTGTGTCTGTGCCGAAGAGAATCTGCTTTTTCCTCTCCTGCTTCATTGCAAATTCCGTGGGGGAATGTTGGCTAATGGAATAAAGCGGAAACGGGATGCGGACTTACATACGTCGCATAACTATCCTATTTGACCAGAAACTTTAGGGTAGGGCAGAAAAACACAAATAGGAAATTGGTAGTTGTATGTATCTGGTGCTCAGTCAAAAGTCAAAGAAACATTTCTACATCTCATGATGTTTAAATAGACCTTTGCCTTATTGTGAAAAAACATTGTAGATTGTCCTCTTTCTTCAAAAGAATTCCTAAGCACGTGAAACAGTTTTGCAATGCACTGCGGCACGATTTGATGAAATATATAGGAATAAGTTTTGCGCTAATACAAGCTTATCTCAAATTCAAGTACGGAAATACCTATTGGATGGTATAATGACATTGAATCCCGAAAGAGTTAAAATTGGAGAATTTCAAAGTAGATAATAGTGACAAAATACCCGTTAAAAGCAAGCATCTTATGTATAGGAATGGGATTGTCAGCGCAAAGAAACATCGTCTTCACAAAGTTCAATTAAAAAAGATGTGTTCGCTACACGGTGAGCTAAGGAGCCAGTACAATTCTATGTATTATGCATCTTGAGTGAATTACTTATCGTGTGTGTTCAGTCCATTTACATTTTGTATCAAGGAGCTAAAACGGAACCGGCGAACAACCGCAGATTTTTCTTTCTTCTTTTTTTTGCAAGTGTTGCATGTTTGTGGTTTTTCTGGATTCCTTTGGTTTCCTCACAAATGTGGTAAGACTTTGTTGGAGATAGCGTGCGAGATGCGTTTGGATATGTTAATGCTTTGAAATGCTAAGGTTTACCAACGCAAGAACCCGTTTTAAGATATCCAGAGAAACCCATATATAGCATTCGTATTCCTTTGTTAGAATAAAATGGTTCAATTTGTTATTAAAACAGAATGCTAACCAGAAAGGGTCAGATTTTTCCAGCTTTCAGCACATTTTTTTGCTGTTGTTGTTGTTGTGGCGGTTTGTATTGTGTTTTACTGTAATCCATTGAAAAAGAAAACAACAAAAAATGGTTCTGTACTGGCTTTATAAATGGTCGCATATGGTATTAGGTAGGTAATTTTGGTAATGCGTGCTCGTATATATACTATTTAGGAGTTACTGGAATGGAATTTGTAGTTTTACTTGACACTTGCAGATATTCCCATAAAAACTCATGTAAGGCATTTACTTTTTGCGTAGTATCTAGAGGCGTAGGTGCAATTGACTGGAAGAAAAAGTAGCATCATAACTTCGTTTCCACTCTATGTTGACCATTTTTATGATGGCATTTGAAAATGGAACGTGATCCCATTCTTGTCACTTTTGGCTGGTATGTTGCTCTAAAATATTGCTCTGTATTTCATAATTGCATGTTTTAGTTTAACCTGGTTAAAGTGATTTAAAAAGTCTGTTCATGTAGGAACGACTCCATATTGCATTCCCAGAAAGTTGTATAGATTGCAACTGCGGCCAGCCCCTTCTGTCGGTAATTAGCCATATACGCGTGACCCAGAGTAGAAAACCTTAAATCTTGAGAAACAAATTGAGTACGCAGTGCTCAAGTTTTTCCATCCTACATTCCGAAAGACTAGTGAACGTGTTCCATTAAATTATACTGCATCGAAAATTTCAGGATATATATAATATGCCTTATTTTATATAAATGCTACAAAGAAATTTCTTGGGTATATATCAAAATTTCATCAACATTCCACTCGGATGCAAGAAATCTTTGTTCTGGTTTTCAACTGGACGCTTTAAATACGCTGACTGAAGAATCATAGTCTCATTACTAGATACATATATGTATACATTAGATTAGATCCGCAGATTTAGGGGAATCTCACATTTTCCAGGAAGTCAAATGTTACTGAACTATAGTGTTTAGGAATTTCGCTTCAATCTACGCCATGTATCCCCCATATATTAACGCGACATTAAATTGGCTGTATAAAACACAAGCACCCTTTAGAGCTGTGGAAAACCATAACAAGATTCCAAAATCCTCTGGGATTTCCTGGTTACTGAGTGTGCATGATTCGGTGATTGCGCTAAGACTTCTCGTATACTATCATGAAATTAATTTTATATACATTGTGCTTCAGTTCAACTGAATACGTGATTTAGAGGTAAGGAATTACATATTCCGTTCATACAACCTACCAACTTTTGTCGCAATGACATATCCAATAGTTAGGCAATTAACTCAAGTTTTATCAATGTGTGTGGTTTTGAGATATTAGTTTTTCCCGAGATCTCAAGGTTACCATTCATACATGGTACCTTTGATGTGTACCTAGTAAGAACATCTCTTGTAATCACAGGAAGTACTAATTAGTGCTGTAATTCGCGAAACACGTACATTTAACCACCAACTCATTAAAAGAGCTGGATTCTGCAGGATACTTTTGCAACAACTCTGATAGAGTTTGTTAAAAAAATAGGTCAACAGGAGATGAAAAATAATTAACATGAAAGTAATACTTTTAAGAGGTACACTTTCATATCTGTAAGTTTCTCCGAAGTGTACTGAACGGATCTACTTATTAACGACGCATCAAAATCCCGCACTCTTTATCCCATTCACGATTACTTGGTGGTGAGCGAGTGATTTGTGCCTGTAAAGAAGGAAAAAATATGTGATGTGAATTTTTCCCCAAAGATACATTTATTCTCTAATTTCACGCAATATATGACGGTGATGATGACTATAGAATAGTAATAGTACTCGTGCAAACTAAGGAGGCTTGCAATTTGAGACTACTTCCTGTTTTACACTCTTTTGCTCATGCAGTCTTCCACCCGTGTGCTGCAGGATGAAGTGATGTGTATGTACTATTATGTACTAGATTTAAGCACCATGCATACTATATATTCGGTGCAAGGGGCTCAACTCGTAACATTTTACTTTAAAAAAATAGTCCACCAGCTAGTGTGTAGTAATGCTCCAAATGGAGAACAAAGAATGCATTGGGAAAGTAAAAGGAGAACTCTTTTTATACATGCAAGCCAAGCAGCTTTTTTACAACTTTCCTTTTCCTTAAGCAGAAGCAGCAGTGGGGTAGTAGACAACAGTCTAAAAAAATGAAAGTACATGGACCTAATCGAACTTTCTTTCGCTTCTTTTCTGACTGACTGTTTCTCAAGTGAGCTTAGACTTTACTTAAAGGTATTAAGTCGTGTGCATGGTTGGGTGCACAGCAGTAAAGGAAGGGAATACACATATATGAATGTATTTTGTGTATGCTCATACTTTCATAGATATTGACTTCGACTTTTAAGTGGATTTTCTTTTCATATTCCTCTGCATGGTTATATTGAATCTGCATGTATAAAAAAGTACGTACTTCCTGCGTATAGTATACGTAAGTTTATATGAATCTAAGTTCCCATTTTATATGGTCCATATTTCCAAGAAAAAACTTTCCATCACCCTTCCTGTGCCGCCATGCAATGCATGCATGCTTTTCTTTTTAGGTGGAGTGTATTCCTTTCTTTCTTCTTAGCGAATAAACATCCATTCGCCAATCCATCTTCTTTGCCAACACATCCTTGAATTTTTAACTGCTCGCTACCAACTAAAGTACCAAATGGTCTTTTGGAAAGGATTCTGAATTTTTGCAAGCTAAAAATAAGAACAACAGCGAACAAAAATGTATGATGATGGTGGATTCTCACTTATGAAAAAAGTCTTTTGAAGTTGAAGAATAGGAACAGTTTTTCCTTTCTCTCGCTTAAATCGTTATATCAAACAATGTGAACTATATGGTTATGTCGCCGAAACACAGTTTGGTCTTCCTGAACTCCCCCTTTTTGCATGTTTTTTTTCTTCAAAAGAAAGATGTTGCTGAAGAGGTTCAAGTGAAAGCAACACATCGAAAGGCATGATGGGAAGCCAAGCCCAACCAGCCACCCTGAATTATTTTACGGCTTTTGAGACCATCTGCGGTTTTACGACACGGAGAAAAGCTCTGATGATATTGAGTTGAATCCTGCTCTACAGTGATGGAGGCACGCTGACTTTCTCTTGCAAAATCTGAGTATGCATGTACGTTTGGTTTTTGGAGCGTCTGGAATGGGATAGGAAGTTGAATCACCTATCATGCTATCATGTGTGTGGTAATC
The DNA here is from genome assembly GCA_001718145.1 of Orchesella cincta. Lineage (NCBI taxonomy): Eukaryota > Metazoa > Arthropoda > Collembola > Entomobryomorpha > Orchesellidae > Orchesella > Orchesella cincta. Next base: position 207,724 of record LJIJ01000138.1, read on the forward strand.
ACACAGCAAGTTGATGCAATCATTGAATGTAGATACTAGCAGTCGGACTCACACAATTTCTACCACCATACCACCACGAAGCGTGCACGATGACAAACAACTTCATCTCTGTTAAAGCCCCTGATTTACACTAAAAATTTAACGTGATGATTTAAAATTCGTGTGTATAAGTACTACTATGTGTCTAGTAATTTTGTGATAGAATTCTGTAGATGTACGCGGATACATATATACATATCTTGTTCATTCCATCATAAATATGTGAGATTTTTTCCAGCAAGATATGACTATATATTACGAAATTTTTAAGTGTGCTGCAACCAAGCTCGTTCAACTGTGTATAAAAACGTATATGCATACATTTACATACTAAAACTACGCCAAACCACACCACGACGAGTGTTCTCTAATAGCTCCATCAGAAAGTATCCTATTGCGGAATACTCATCTGAAAAATCCCAAGTTTGGTAATCTAAATTTGCCATTCAACCACGAGGACCCACATTTGCATGACTCGTCATAAAAATGTTTGCACACTGGGTAGGAAACGGGGTACAAAAAGATTCGCTTTTTTAAATGAATAGGAACGGGCTATTAAGCCATTATAGTTATGTTTTTACTACTGTTTCGACTTTGTCCTACATTTGAGAATGTGTGAGACCCTGTGTGTGTGTGAGTGAGAGAGCAAATTTGCGTAGGGCCCAGATTCTCAAGTGAACCGGCTTATCAGTGAGAAACAAAACGCTCTTTAATGCTTTTATGTTTTCCTCGTGTAATGTACAACTTTATCCCCTGCGAATGCTTTGTGTCTGTGTTTCAGATTGTGTGGGAGTATGAGTCGAAGTACACAAAATGTCGATAGACGTTATGACTGGAATAGAGTTAGAGACGCATTAAAAGATCTTCTAGATCAACGAACTTATTGATTTCAGATTGAAACCTATTCCCATCATGATTATTGCCTGCCTCAACTACACTATGCAACTGATTTATCCCCCATTTAGCCTCTCCGTTGTTTGATTTATGGCACAAGGAGAAAAGCTCAGGCAAGTAAGTGCCGAGAAATTTATGAGAAGGCTTAGTGAAGCGTAGACTATTTCCAAACTGTGATTCATTGCAGATTCCTATTGTTATTGTTACAAAGAGTGCATTTTATGTATCTTGATACTATATTTTTCCCAGCATCAATTTTATATAGCATAAATTAACAAGCGCTGTCTGATCCTGTATATTCCATATCATACAAAAAACTAGAGGAAGATACACGTTAAGCAAGATTATTTCGACGGTACGTGGATTTGGTTTCCACGCACATATTTTAGAGAAAATTTACGGAACTTCATGTGTAGACAGATTATTAACGAATTAAGCAGATTCCAAGCTTTCAATAGGTTGTAGCTTACTATCAGCATCAGGATATATAGGAAAATGAAAATTTAAAAGGCGGAGCATTAACAATTTTTTTGAGTGAAAATTGAAAGAAAATTGGACCTCCATATGGAATTAGTTGAGGCCTGTTTGTAGTCTTATGAGGCAGGACAGGAAATGCTATTCTAACAGTAGGAGTAAGGGTCGCTGTCGCTCAGCATTAGTGCGATTGTTCCTCCGTGTAAGTTTTTTAATTGTTGGATTTTCAATCTTTAATCAATACTAGAAATAAACCAAAGAACGTCTATGTGAAAATTTTCTGGTTGAAAAATTCCCTTGGTTCCTTCTAGTAGACATGACTTGCTAGAATTCACTGGAATGTGACGGAATTCATTAAGGTGATCGTTAACGTGGCTGAAGAAGGCTGATGGAGTGGTGTCATGATTCCTCAATAAGGTACGATCACTGCGTAATTTGGTTTCACCTAATAATTATTTCGTTACAGTGAACATATTATGTTTGGAGAAAATTCCGGTAAGTTGGTTACGGATAGTTTTTGTCGCATTTATTGTGTGTTTGATATGGGAGTCCAGTTTTCGTCAGGGTGAAATCCAGAAAAGTTGAGGGCAGTCATCTTCATGTTTATGGATTGTGTTATGTCGTTTTGAGTGATGAACCACATGAAAGGTAAGGATAACACGGATTTTATGTACTGTCTCTTCATGTTTTAATATAGTTGATTAATGGCCATTTGTTGGAGCTCACTGATTTTCATATCCGTTTCCAATACGTCATTTGCTTGAGCGATCGGGTTTTGGTATCCATTTCTCATTAATATGAATGCGTATTGTGTCTGGAGAGTTTCAGGTAGAGAGATTAGTCGTCAATCACACAATATGAAAGCTCCTATAAATAAGATTGAGAGAATCTTAATTACTGTATTTTATGTACACGATTGGATGTGAGGAGATTGAAAGTTTGTGATAAACGCACGCAGAATGAGTCTTCTGTTCTGAAACACTTTGGGTGTTGTTCCTGTGTTGGTTTTCGTTTTATAAGGAATGTCGTAGAAAATGATGAGTTATGTCGAATGTCTGACCTCTCCAATTCGAAGCGTGAATTGGATTGAATGGATGAAAGCTGGTGTCAGTAGAATTCAGCAATGGAGTCCCGGTCTATTGTCTATGGGATGACCAGAAGTACATGTCATCACCAGTCTCTCCAAAATAAGAGTATTTTCATTCTTCATTGGTATTATGTATTTCTAGATTTCTGTAGAAAGAGTTGCTGTGGGCAAGACAGGAGAATATGTGGAATCCATTGGATCTCCTTGTTTTCTGACTGTAATATTTCTTATGTCACACGAGAGTAAGGTGCTTGTTGACCTGGATGTTTTAGGAAAAATTCAGGATGTCTGTCCAGGGATCAGCACTAGTATTTTCTTTCGCAACTTAGTATTATTGTTCAATCTTTCCTTCAATATAGGTGAGCAGTATTCGTTCGATTGGCGACACGTTTAAGTGGAAATAAAGAAAGTAACAGCAAAATGAAACCATGTGAATATGCCGGGAGGAATTCCTAAGTGATTTAATTCTTCTCTATTTGTATTGAATTTTAAGCGTCTGTTTTATTCAGTTGAAATGAATCTTAAGAAATCCGGTAGGAAGTTTCCGCCTGGATCGGCTAAGTAGGAGAACGTCTGAAGTCAACGACTGGACGGAAGGGAATGTCTCTTCTTGGGATTTTTGTAATTCCATATAAGTTGTGGATTGCTGTGAATTATGGATGGAATAGGTAGTTACGGTTGTTTCCTTTGGAATTCTCCGGGCTTTTTGAAGTTTGTAACAGAAGTTCACGTATAGTTTTTTTAATTCTAGTGTTCTGGATGGTGTTTACTATTGAGGCTGTGTCATACGCATCATCTGTAAGTAAATTTCTACTTTTGAGTTGTAAGTATTGCGATCCATGATAACAGTAGTGTTCCCTTTGTCTGCCGGCAACTCACAATGGAAGTATCTCTTTTTAATGATTGTATTTCTTTCCTTAATCCAAGAATATTGATTTATAGTTGGATCCGGATTATTTTTTCTCAGAATCAATAATTTTTGGCTACTCCCTACGCGAACTCGTTCAATATCATCATCGTTTTCGGAGCGGAAGTATCGATTGAATAGTAGAGCTTGTTCTGGTATTAATGCTGCTTCTATTAATAATTCTTTGTGATGTTTTGAAGGTATACGCGAAATTCAATCCTAATTCCAGTATTGATTGTTCTTTCCTCCCGAGAGTGGCGTTTTGAGAGGTTTAGGACACTTTTCTGGTATACCAGTCAATCTTTTTCTTGATTTGTGAGGAGCAGAGGTAGTGAGAATTTCATTTTTCAAGACATCTAGTTTCTTGATCTGTTTAGATTTGATCTTTTTGATTCAGGTTGTCTGAAGTAGTAGAAATGAAATTCATGATGATGTTGTAAAGTTCTGGCATTGTGTTCTTTATTTTTTGTTCTATTTCTTGGGTTTTCAAATCAGAGAGTTTGATTTCATAGTATGCACGTCCAATAGCATCATTGATGGCTGTTGTTGAAATCGTAACACATTGTTACACATCCTTTTTGTAGTATTCCATTTTTTTCATTCTGCACCATTTGGGATGAGGTTGTCTTTTTGCATCTTTTGTTGAAGATAAATGCTGTTGTGAAGTTTTACCTATTTTCATTTTTTTCTTTTCTAACAACTCAATGTCAGAGAGAGGAAGGTAGTCCGTACCTGTGTTTACTGTATTTTTTAGCTGCTTCCAACCATGTGTGGGTATAATATTTAGAGAAATAACGGAACTCATGGTAGACAGATATTAACGATATTAACAGATTCAAGCTTTCAATAGTTTACTACTATCATCATCAGGAATAAGGAAAAATGAAAATTTAAAACGGAGCATTAACAATTTTTAGTGAAAATTGAAAAGTAAAATTGGAAACTAGTATGAATTAGTTGAGTTGTTGTATCTATGGGCAGGGAATTATTCTAACAGTGGAGGTAAGGGTCGCTGTCCAGATAGTGTCGATGTGTCTTCCGTTATTTTTGTTGATTTTATCTTTATCATACTTAGAAATCCAAAGACGTTCTTTGAATTTCTGTGAAATTCCTTTGGTTCACTGTTCCTTGTTTTCCCACTCACCTTGCACATTAACGATGTATGCCTGTGAAGAGAGGTGCAATCCTTAAGAAGAAAGGGAAAACTGCCATTTTCATGCATGGCTTGGCATCAACCCGTTATCATTGGTATTGCTTTGAAGTTCTAGAATGATAGGTTGGCACACCTCAAGTTTGCTTTTCGTTGACGTTGAATGGAAGAAAAGTGGGCATTGCTTTCAATGACAACGGACAGAACACCACGCCATAAACTATAACGATTGTGATGAAAGCCAAACAGTTGTCGTTATGTAAATTTTATGAACTAGGTAAATGGTATTCATTGCTTGGCTCTCTGTAGGTGGTAAGAGAACTTGTCTCACACATATGTACTCTGTTTAGCACACTATCGTCTGAGAAAAAGGCCATAAGGTCTACCCTTTTAAGAAGAAAGCGCTATGTGCAGGCAACAAAAATCTGTTGCAGCTTTGCGTGGGCTTGTTTTGCCGCACTATAGCTAGAATGTAAGATAACATGCAAATTGTCCATGTAATATACCGATTTGCTCCTGTGAAATATAGATGGAAAAATTAACATGAGTACATACGACCTGGTCCAAACCCTTTCCAAACTTCTCCATCAAGCTACGAAAGTTACTAACTAGGAGAAGTTTTTAATAGAAACACCCGAGGAAACTTAATTAATTATGAGTAAGACACTTATGTTGAGCAAATTCTACAGAGTATTACAACAAAGATTGAGAAGAGTTATTAAAGAGCACGAGCTGTCGGGTATTTTATGAAAATACACTCAAATAGGGAATGAGGCCCATATATTTATTCCTACTCATGGATAGGAAAAGTGTTTGAGCGTAAATAATAGAACTTATATAAATCAATTTAGAGACATGATGAAGGTCCAAGCAGTCATCATATGACTCAAATCACTCACATCACAATTCGCCGCCTTTTCATAACGCCGGCGGAAGCTCGTCAATAAAGTACTAGGGAATGTAGGAGAAATTGACCTGTTAGTGTTAAGATTAGCCTCATGGGGTGAATTGCACCTAGGATAGGCATGCGGAAGATCTTGGGACCGGAAAGGTATTCGCCGAAACAGATTTGTATTGTTTCCCTTGAGTTAACTGTGACTGTCAAATTGACATTGAAGATAGGTTTTAGAGGTATAGATAAATCAGCCTCGTGGTCCTCAGGCAATACAAAAAGACTTATCCAATATAAAATCTGTACGTGGACTAAGTTGGAATTTGACTGCAAACACGAGTCTGCACTTGGAAGTAATGGACGCGTGCGAAGGAATGCCCTATTTTATGGAGCAAAATATTCACGCGAACTGCTTAATCAGCTCACGCATTCAGTGGAATGTGTAGCTTCTGGAGCAGGCTGTGGACCACTACTCCTCTGTATAAGATTAGATAGTACTAGTCAGACAACTGGCCATATAATGGGTAAATCGAGGTTTCTTTTCTATAAACCTCCCACAACTTTGGTTCATTCTGTATTCAGGTACAATCTTTTGGAATTCAAACTAATTTGGCTAGCTTTTTAAGGCTAAAGCGATGGGCTAGTCTTTAGCTCCCACCTATGAGTCTTGCATATTGAAAATGATTGTGCCACAAGATGGGCAGCGTTCCATTGTAACAACCTATAGTCAATTGCTTGTGACAATTAAGTGAAACAGAGTATCAACAGCCAATAAATCTGGAGAAAGAACAAAGAACAGTAGTATAAGATGAGCAATAAAGATCCTTACCCTGAGAGAGCTACGTACTCGAACTTAAGATAAATATTTTGGCATGATATCGTTCTTTGACTTCACCACATTATTGGCTGATTTTTCTTTTCCATTTTCGTCTTTAAATAGGCACGTTTCACTTTTTGGTTTATAATTTCCTTTGGACAAGACATTATGTCCATTTCTTTTTATAGAGATAGCTCGCAAAAAATAGGGACTTCGTGACAATCATGTTCGTTTTAAAAATCCTATACATCATGGAAGCCTAATACATTTGAGCAGCCATGAATGCAATAAAAAGAAAGAGAGGTACATTGCAGTAAAAGTAAAAACAACTTGAGTTAATAGCTTTCACCACGTATTATTTGTCAAGCAAGCATAGGAAGAGGGGAGAGTCGAGATTGGAACATTTTTGTACAAAAGCGTCATCCGTGATGATTCTGTATAGGTTGCTAGCCCTCAGAAAAGGAGATGATATGAAACTGCAAAAATTGTACAAAAGGAAGCGGAAGGAAAGAGTAGTATGTCGAAGTCGAAGCTCAAACCAGTTCAGCTTACGTATTACTTTTACTATCAGTGACAGAGCGGAAGAGAGGAGATGAGAAGAATCCGTCTTTCTTGTGCAAGTTTCACTTTATCACGGCTTCATTGTGGAAAACGTCAAAGGGAGCGAAATTGCTGGCGTTGTGCCAGTCTTCCCCAAATGACAGGCCGTACGACTCTTTTCAAACCTCAAGCAATGCAATGGAATAATGGTCTCAATATTTTGCACTAGTTGTATTGCAACTTGCCATTTCTACTATTCCCTTCAGAAAGGGAAAAGATTCGAGAATTTTTGCGGTCATTTAATTCATCGTAATTTAATACCACATTGAGCCCGGAAGTGCTGTCGAATCTGTAATTTCAGAAAATTAGGTGCAATCCGGGAATACGTCGGCTTTTTGTGGCAGTTGACGGTAGTGGTGGTTGTGACTTGATTAATCAGATTAAAGGGCTCCCTTTGGCAGATACTATTGGGCCAGATCAATTTCATGACACGAAATCCCATTCTTATTACTAAGCCAATCTCACTTCTTTCTAATTATACAACAGTTGCTGCTGACAGATGAATTCCAAACTTTTCTCCAACGAACGAACGGTCACGCCATTTTTTCGTTTCACTCCCACGAAAACCCAAATCTGGTTGCTCTATTTAATTACAGAGCTGAAACTTTTTCTACAAGATTACATGGTCCTCAAAATATCTTCAGAGACTGTAGTAGCACGCTTTAATTTTGATCCGTTATTAGACTGTAAAAGTGCATGGCACATTACTGGCTGCAACCTTTTCTGTAGAGTTTGGTCTGGGGCTGGCTTGCCGTATATGGAATGAACTATATTATAGTGAAGCACCTGCTTCCTCAACTTATCAACTTCCCAACCAACACCATGCAGTCACGAAATCTCGTGAGATTAGCGGAAATAGAGAGAGAAAAGTATTCTCTATTCTCTTAACTTTCATTACTTTCAACTCCACTCGACTAACCCAAACCAAATGCATGGTTTCAGCTTGTTGCTTTGCTTGTACTTTCATTTATAGTTATATATGTGTAAGCAGTGTGCATCGTCATTCTCAAACTGGATATTTTACGTACACATGTTATATATCAACTGAAAAAAAATCTTGAAGTTTAGGGCTTACTTTTTTAGCTCCCTACTTTGTGCCGAGCTAACTTTTTCTGTTTTCGTAGAAAGCCTCACTTGACCCTAATAATACACTTCTTCCCTCCCACATGAAAGAATTTTTAGCAATTCAGCTCCTTTGCCTGTATCGTGTTTGCCAAAAAAGTAATTGCCACTTTATGGGCAGGAAATTCTCCGTTTGTAAATACGTTGTTACATGAAACTTTTTTCCAAAAATTAATTATAAACCTTGTCCCTCGTAATTCTTTTATGATCCAATTTTATTACAAACTAGCATGATTGCAGTTGCAGCACCTTAAATACAAATTTGATTTTGCGAGAAGAACTGTTTGTGCAAAGTGTGCTGGAACTAAAACAAACAAATTCCAAAGTTTATAAATGAATACTAGTGAAATGTTACTGCTCTACTAATCAGATTTATTACACGCGTTTAGTTCGTCAAACCAATTCGGGTTCGTAAATTCTCGAGAGTAATTTTAAAGTCTAATTTCACCTGTTCGTGGTTTATTAGGTGGTTACAGATGCAGAGGTGAAATTCTTATATGATATGAATGCAGCTAGCGGCACCCAGTATTTATCAGAATGCCGCAGAAGGCGTAGGTCAGGTTAGAAGTTCATTCAAACATTTGCAAAGCATACATGTATTGTTTGCTTTAATCTTCATTGCTTGTGTCTACGCTCAGATTTCACAGAAATGTTTGTTTCTGAGGTACTTTTCAAACATGTACGATACAAGAAAATGAAAGAAGCAGGTAGACAAGTAAATGGACGCGCCTGGCCAAAATGAAAACAGGAAAGGTGAGGGCAAATGACGAATGGGTGCATCCATGCGTACATATTTATGAATATTTTGTTAGAAAATAGATACGTACGTAGGCTGACTTCATAGAGGACGAAGGAATGCTTTCGCAGAAATATTCATGAAATGTAGACAGACGAGGTTACGACCCTTATTTATGATGTAAATTGGGTTCGATTTTTAATACAAACCTGCCAGTCCGTTGCTCTCCCCTATATATATCTCCTCATTGTCTTGATTTGAAGAAGATCTTGACTGTCGTGCTTGCTGTATCTCAAATTTTCAATGCATAAATATTCTGAAAAATATACAGAAAGCAATCATAATACGACCTGGTTTCGTTCTGATGGATGTATACATACCTAGGTAGTTAGTTTTTCATTTTTATGAACTTTATCATCCATAAATGTCATATTGTTAGCCGCAAGTAAATTACATGTTGTGTATTATAGTTTAGTTGATGTACTCATCCAGTTTTTTCCAGTCATTTTTGAGGTTGTGTATTAATAAAGAATGAGGTTAGCTGAGGTGGTCGTCCTCATATTTCAAAAGTCTATATAACTCAGACTCACATACAACTTTCAACTTTTATGTTGTTTTCTTTTTAAGATTTATGCGCTACCGTATTAGATTTTCAACACAAAACTATGCATTTTGGTGTTCTTTATATGTTGTATGCTTTCCCAAGACACAATTTTGATGTGGATATGACTCGTAGTCGTAGCTCATGTCAGCTTTTTCATTTTCCTTTCATCACGTGTAACAAAAGATAAATTTCATAAGCCCAAAACATTGAGGTTCTTTGGGAAACCTATTTTTCTTTGATTATTTTTCCTGACTCTCAATGCATAATTTTTTTGGACCACTTCACATCTTTACATCAAAATACTGAGTAAAATGGATAGATGACATATGCAGAATTAGGATGAGCATCCTTCAAAATGCAAAACGCCATAATATCATGTAATAGAGTAAAAGCATACCCTACTTATATCCACATTATTATTTTTGAGGGAGAGAAAAACGCAGTTGAAAGGAAAAGTATGCCAAGTACATACGTATTTTTAAAAGGCTCTAAAACAAAAACAACAACGCTTCCTTTGTTGTGTTTTTTCGTGATAATGATATGATATGACATGGAGAAGCATGCTTTGTTTTATTTTCAGAGGAGCAAGCTCATGTTTAAAGGGAATAAAAGAGTGTGGCTTTTCTGTTTATGTGCGTTATACAATATTGCGGAACAAGTTCCAGCTGTAGTTGGGATACTGTAATAATACATACGTACAAGTTTTTGAAGACGTCGTCACTTATCGGTTTGCTTGTTTGTAGTTGTTTGCCGCACACTCGCATCATATTGCTCAACGAGAACACGTTGCCGAAGCATCGGAACACGAAAAAACGAAAATGTCTGGGTGGTGGACCTCTTTTCAACAACAAGAGTTTTGGGGAAAGTGCTCTCTATATAACGTTGCTATATACGAAATGCCAATCGAAAACACGAGTTGATACTTTGAGAGTGGAGCGGATTGTGTGAAGAAAAGAGGATCATCGAATATAATGTGATTGGATCATATCATATAACATGGTATGAAGTCCGAATATAAATGGGGAACCTTACGCTCAGCTTAAACATATACCGAATCGTTGTCCCGGTCCTAGTTTCAGCTTGAGAAGACGAAAGAAGCTGAATTGCAATGTCGAATTTTGCTTTGGCATTTTTTGGTAGAACTTCAGTGAGAGTATTTCAGATACATGCTATACTATAGTAGTCACAGTCGTCCAATAAATGCCGTTACGTTGCTCACTGGATATATTTCGAAATGGTATTGACGATTATTGCCGTTGCATGCCTATTGCTACATGATATTATTTTTCTTGTTCAGTTAAAGAATGCATGTTTCCCTCCTCACATTGGCTTTTGCTAGCAGTGACAAAGCATCTTCAAGACGAAGTGACATAATAGTAGTAATACAATCTCTATAAAATGATATTGTTTTAGGAATGAGAAGGGAGGATGAGAAGCGTGTGTTCGTGCTTCCTTTTCATTTTATGTCGTTATTACACTGTCGCCGTAGTCTTGTTTGAAACCTATCTAGGTAATAGTGTGTGGTGATCTTTGGTTTGTGACATATGATGAGGGTTTTGCGTGGTTCTTTAAATTTAAATATTTTTGCCGTGATACTTCAAAGAAGTCAATTTCATCAGTGAACAAATTTTCTAAAAGACCCTAGAAAGAATATAGGTTAAGTCGCATGAATGATATTATGATGAACTAGTGCTTTTTATTGGAGCAGTTCTCCTGGAAAACAAAAGAACAAAGAGTAAGCGTAGGTCGGTCTGAAATGCTCTCAATTCATCACAAAATGTCTGGCGATTTTCACTTGTTAAAAGCCAGTGTGTGTGAATAGCGCTTCTCAAATGGGAGTTTTTGTTAAAAGTCTGCTTTGAAGTTTTTTGTTTCGCAAGACAATGCAGGATGAAATTCGAGGTTCTATGAAGTTGATTATCAACACGCTTGACTCATATTTTATAAAGCTCCCCAAGTGGAGTGGTATTAGATGAACCAGAGAAGCGTGTGGGTAAACTTCCCGATTTTTTGTTTCATTTTCTAGGAAAAGAGCTGAATGAGAAAATGATTTGACGCTGATGATGAATGAAGTATGATGCCACATTACATCCCGTTTTGATAACCATTATTTACTGTTTTTTGTTTGAACAAAGTCTGCAGTTTTTCTCAAAAATTTATGCTTAAAAGATTCAAGCCGAACCTACGCCATGTCTGCGCATTTCGGTACATTATGACAATCAATTATCATAATGCATCATCTATCATCTTGTTAGCAGTTTATGCGTCTTCAAAAACTACTGCAAAATTGAGTCCTTTGCAATTCCAAGAAATTGTCAGAGTATAATACTAGCTACGGACGAATCCCAACAATGGTTAATAACACCATACACAGTAGAGAAAAAAGTGAGAAGATAAAAATGAAGTGATAAAGGAGTAAAATAAATTTAGCGTACTTTCCAGAAACTAGGTAGGCGGTTGGCTTTTCAAATGGGAAAGACTGGAGTGTAACAAAAGCACAAGTCGTTGTGAGAGCCCTTGTCATGTGAAGCCTATCTTGATATTTTAAATGGTGTCGTCGAGTAAATAAAGTATAAAGTACATGAGCGATAAGGAAAGTAAAAATGGAGGATGGGAGCAAACTTCTAGAAATGAGGGCAGAGATGACTTGCTTCATATTTTCTCACAATCTTTTACTTAATTTAATGGAAGTCACCATCTCATTTGAACTCTGTTAATCATCTCCAAACACCCACAAAGCATTGCTTTTTTTTACAGAGCTTGCTCCATATCAACATTTCTTGAGATGTGATACTGTAGACACTGTCGATATCAACAAATGTTATTTCGGTAATTGAGCAGTGGGTACTAATGATGAACATGACCTATATTTACATTAACACTTTTCCGTCTCACACATTTTGTAGTATTTAAACAGATAAATATAGCTTAACTGTTTGCTTTTCAGCTTGACAGTTTATTACGCAAAGCGCCCAGTGTTTAATTTGAACCAGCAAACATCGGAATCACTAAAACCCGCATAATGTGGCGACATTTTGGTGTCAAGAGTGTACTCTGCATGAGTTGTGATTGGTGTCACTGACGATGCTACGAAATTTTCCCATTTTTAACGGGAACTATGTAATCGTGACGCATTACATTATGTAAGTACAAGTTCGAATCTTTAGTTTTTTAGTCCGTCAATTTTCTGCTTTCATCTTGAGTGCTTGTCGAGAGTGGCGAGGGAAAACATCACTTAAATTTGATTTGGGATCACGGATATGTAATATCTGAGAATTGATGTTTGTTCATGGGATTTTCTCCACTTTAGCATCACACGTCCTACTGCTGTTGCAAGACGTTATTTAAAGACAGAATTCAACTGTACTACCAAAAGTTGAATCATATGAAAGTGATAGTGAGTAGAGAGAGGAGAGAACAAGTAAAAAATGAATGGAGTGAAGGCGTCATGTTGGATAAAGGCTAGTTGGAGAGAGAGAGAGTCAGTGAGTGACAGCTTATCATCAGAATTTCGTTCTGAGACTCAGACTCGCTCACTTGGATTCACTCGTTTGAGATTTAGTGTAATGTTATGTGAAGCTGTCATCTAAAACATTTCTACTGTTTTGCTACCATGATATAAACACGCTTTAAATCCCAAAATGTTGGGATAGAAGAAATTTCAATGTGACTGCACTTAGCCGTGCATATATGTGTCGTGTCATGATGCGAATGCTGGTGGTGGTGAACGAATGTTGAATGTAATATTCGATAAAAAATAACGCGGCAGTTGTTATTTTATCAGTCACCTCTCCTCCTTCCTTCCGTCGCTCTGAAAGACATTTAACCAGAACCAACCAAATCGTGCGTGGTTTTTCTCTCTTTGCTCTTGTTCTTGAAACGTCTGTCTCTAAAACGCTTGTCAACAAATATAAACTACTGGCTCAGTTTTGATTAGGAAGTCGAACAACTTGTCACAAATCAAAAAGGGTTTTGTGCGTCAATATTAAAATTCTAACTATGGCTTGGTGAGCCCTAGTGAAACCTGCTAAATTACTCGAAAATAGTCTTCAATTTAACAAGCTTAAGGTTTAAAACGTTTAGGAGGGAAGGAAAGTAGGATGAATATGGTATAGTATATATGCGCTGTAACACTTTTTATGAAAATGGAACATTGTGGAAATATTATACATAAAGAAGGAATCACAGAGAAAATGAGAAGAGAGTGAGAGAGAGGATGTTCCAAGTAGTTTAGCAGGATCATCTTTATTCTTCCCCATTCCAATAAATTTCATCTTAAAATTGCTCCCCATCACACATAAGGCATGGCTGAACTTAAGTAGCTTGGGCAATAATAGTGGCAAATGTCAACCAAACATACTTATGCAGATGTTTGGTTTGAGTAAAGCATCATCATCATCGTCATATAGTCATGTCATGGGTCCACTGCTATTAGTTGACTTTTTGTGTCTCCAAGAATCATGTTTCAGAGTGCTATATGCATATATAAACTCCTTCTTGTAGTAGAGCTTAAGATGATGGAGAAGAAGAGTGGAGTTTCATCCTTGCTTTGTCATTTCTGGTTGAAGACAGATTCTTTTACAAGATTACTCTGCTTCTGGCACAAGTCGTCTGTAATGAACCTCATTTCTTGGGAATTTTCGCAAATTTAATAAAGCCCAGTTTTATAGAACCATGCACCCTTTAGTATTCTGGGAACTCGACAAGCATATTGGTTTTTTGAATGGGAAATGACATTTAATATTACGCTGAGTTGAGTAGGTAAATACTTTCCATTTCTTGGGGCCCCAACCTCTTAATGGCAAAATGGTTAAATAAAAGTCCAACTACGCATGAATACGACATTGACTATAGCACCATAAGGGTGAAAAACTGGCGTAAGGTTTCTGTTCAATTTTGAAGGAAAACCGAAGCATTGTAAACATATTGTAGCACGAACATCGCGTGTATGCCAGCAGTAACTACAAATTACACAGGACCAAATCCTATCACTGATTGTTAAAGTTTACGGGTTAAATCGTAATTGATTTACACATCCGGGCATCAACCCATATTATAGGCTTTTCTTTTTTAGGGCATGGTATCCCAGCCTAATTCAATATGAAATTTCATATCGGATAAAATTTCACATTAATTTTTATCAAATTCTTACAAAGCTTGTTTTCAAGAACATCGATTCCATACACCTCTGGGATATGAATTGGCAACAAAAATCACTGCTCGATTATATAAAATTGCCTAGTAGTTTCTTTTGGACTCAAGTTTGGAATCGAAAGTATCTCATGTTTCCCATGAACGGGTTTTAGCATTTCACCAAAATCAACAACAGCAAAACACACTATTACCATAACTCTGACCTGAGATAAAAGATTTGGCAAAGGGATAAAAGCAGCGTTCCAATGCTTAGCTCAGAGCTAATCGTGCCAACGAAAACAAGCAAGAACTCGGGTTTGGTATAATATTGCGATGAATCTTGTGATAACCAAACCAAGTATGCTGGCAATGAAAAACATTAATATTTATTGCGAAAATTGTGTAGTGGTAACTACCAAAACAGTTTTCACTTATGCCCTGCCTCCCAGACTATACATTCCTTTTTGTCTAAACTCTAAGTAATAGTAAATGTAATAGATGATGGCTAAAGGAAATTTTTGGAGGTATAAACAATGCTAAACGGGAAATGGAATTTTCATGCTTTTGCTATTATGCAGAGCAATGTCTCATAGTAGCTAGTATAGCCCTTGAGGATATTTTCAAACAGGGTCATTGAAGTGCGTTAAATGCTTTTATTTTAATAAGCACACACCTTGTTCCTATGCTTTTCATACTCCCAACTTATAAAATATTATAGCTGTTGCTTTATTTCAATGCAAGACTGTCTGTGTCGTCGTTTCGTTTCTTTCAATTTTGCGTCATTCCAAAACGAGCAGAACTCGACCGTATCAGATTCCTCATTAGATATCTTAATGGTTACGACTCTACATAAATATGTCAGCGATATGAAGGTGTAATTTCCTTGAGATAATACAGATGTTTCTTTCATCGTTCTTGTAAAATTACAGGTGCGGAACGCGACAGCCTATTTCATCATCAATTTATCAGCATGTGACCTGATGTTTTGCTGCTTCAATCTTCCTTTGGCAGCCTCCATGTTTTGGAACAGAAAATGGGTTCATGGGGAAACACTTTGTCGGCTGTTTCCACTTTTCCGTTATGGACTGATGGCCGTCTCCATTTTCACCGTGTTGGCCATCACAATTAATCGCTATGTCATGATTGGTCATCCAAGAGTATATCCCCGGTAAGTATAAGCTCAATGCACTTTAGTACATACAAAATGCTATTTACTTGTATCGTTGCGAGCATAAAATAGACTTCTATAAAGTGTAAGCAAATGATGTAAAAAGTTGCGTTGGGTGACTGACTTTGGTGACTGCGAGAGTGAATAAAGAGCAAGAAAAGGCCACGCAGGACTACACATTTTAATAGAGCTCGTGTGTGCTGTTTAGAATTCCAAATGGGAATTTGCTCCGTTGCCTAACTTTAATATAGTTGCGTTATTCATTCAGTTGTTCATTTCTGTACAATATGAATATTCTTGAAATAGGTCATGCATCTCAAAATGTGGAAAGAATTGAGTTGGGCAAAAAAAGTATTGCGCTAGGCACTTTTTTACTCTCAGCCTATTTATCATTGGGGGAGTTGAGTGAAAAGTATGTAGATTCTATTAAAGGCTGACTCTAATACAACACTTGTTCTCCTTTTTTCTCTGGAGAAAGTGTCTCGTGTGCCTACTGCGACGCAGTATGTAGCCCTGGAGGAGCGTTAGATTCATTAAGAGAAAGGGCCCATAATATACAAAACCATGAATTTCACATTGTGTAACAAAGACACTCTCACCTCGTTGAGAGTCACACACTCTAGCACTGTTGCCTTCTTTTCGGTTCTACTTTTTATTGCGTTTGAGCATGCATCCACACACAAAAGGAAGTACAAAGATATATAAGTAAAGACAAGAACTTGCATGTATTCATGACATTCATTGTTGGAGAAAGAAAGGGAGGCAGTGAGAGAAAGAACGACTACTGCTGTAGAAGATCCCTTTGGACACAGCATTTTCAACACATTTCCGTTCCCACTGAAAGCCTCTTCTTTCCCCCTTTTCTACCTCCATTACCCGATTATATACGCTACACTAAGCTAATGTCAGACGTCTAGAAATGTAATGAGATTAGAAATGTCAGAACGCCGGCATGTCTTTGAGTTGAGTGTCTTCGTAATAATATGTATGTACGAGGTTTTGCATGATTTTGCTCACAAGCTCATGCATAAGATGTGCATGTGAATAGAATTTAAGCAGTAGGATACCACTGGAGAAGCCATGTAGATGATGTATGTACATAATATGTGAGATAGTTTTATTTCCCGTGAAATCTGCGAACTGCTCTCTACGCATCGAATAAATGTACGTTGTATGGAATAAAATGGGCCTGTGAGCATTGATTATGATATGATGCGTTACTGCAAGAAAGCTTGTATATAAGTAATGTCACATTTGATCCACTACATCAGCAACCAGATCACCATTTCATCTTTTGATACCATTTTATGAGCTGGAGCTTGAAAGAACGTATGTAGGTATTAAATGTTAAGTGTTCATTGAGCCTTGCTTACAAATTATTTTCTGGGAGAAATAGGTACTTCAAACTCTACAAAAATGTAAAAATGGCTGTAGCTGCTTTGTTAGAGAATGCAATTGACTATATCATAAACTATATTTGAAAACAAAAGACTGGAGGAACTTTCCAGTAAAATTCATCCACATTTATATTTTATATTTGTTTAGATATGCATAGTGCATGGGCTCCACTTATTTCGCAGATAATGAAAAGACACGATGGGAATGAATGAACACATTCGTTACTACCTCTGTGCACAGCAAGGGGCACGAGCAAACATTTTGTAATTCGCAATGCATGGACTGAGTAAAAAAGTAGAAGGGAAATTTAATTATTAAAAAATTGATAGGAAGCATAGACTGCCGATTCTTGATTTTATAATGCAAAAACCGTAAATATGTATGCTCAATAATATATAGCTCAAAAAGGCTTAAAAACTAGTTTACACTTTAGAGCTTTTCACATGAGGTAAAATAATTTGTTCTCATATAGTGCTTATTGATAACATTGTGATTTATAGACACATTCATAGCATTTAATACTAGGAATCAAGCACGTGGTGATGTGAAAGTGGATATATACTAGAAAACTCATGAATCTGACAGCATTTACCCACATATGTTGTTTCCTGCTTCCATTTCCTAGTGAACATACCTTGAGGAAAAGTAGAGAGAAAGGAAAACAGTCAGCAGGTAAACAAGTGGGTTCTGCGAAGAGGGGTGCTGATGATACTACTACAAGCTCTTGGGGCTTGGGAAATTTGTAGCATGGGATACTTTTCGACCAAATTACTTTCACTAAAAAGTCTGATTCCTTGGAACATGTATAGGTTAGTGTATGTTCATACATAACGTAATGTTAGATACGCAGAACAAAAAGTTGTAAACGGGGGACAATGTTGATGGTGAAGTAAACTTAGCAAACAACGTAGCTTTCCAACTATTTTATTATAGGTATAAAGCAATGTTACATGTTGAAGTAAAACCTTATTAAAAGCCGTCTCGTTCATGACTCAAGACTACGGAAACCATTACTGTACCAATATCCATGACTTTCTCCAAACTAGGAGAAAGTTTCGTTCTTACCAAACCAATGGTAAGTTACCAACCATGTAATAACATTGCCGTGATATGTACATGTGGACACAGAAAAGTGAAAACAACTACAGTGACTGACAGAGCGAATGATCGTAAAAATACGGAATGAGTATTCCCAAGACTTGCATTGTTGAGTTGGGTTTTAAGTTACAGAAATATCAAACGCGGGCATATAGTTTATGACTAGTTTTGATCTATCGATCTTTACTTCCAACAACAATAAACGACATCCTTATTTTTATGCGATTGTCTGAAGTGATTCTCAAAGAAAGGAACCAGGAAGATTTCCAAAAACTATGCCATTATATTACTATCATGGTATAACTGTGTAGTAGTAGCTGATCCGCTGGTGTGTTACATGAGCTAAGGAAAAGTAGCCGCGCACATGTACCTATGTATAAACTCTCTGGATAATGGGATTCTCGTGGCTGATGATAGGTTATGATAAGTTGGTTTTCATCGTTGTGATGCTTGATTCCAGAGCTTGGCCTTTCACTGTCATCCATCTAACCTGAAATATATTTTCTTTTGTACCCTCCTCATCCATTCTGGCTGATGTACATGCATTCATATCTCTTTTCTTTTTGATTTCCTGAAATAGCATCGGGATAAGAAATCCCTTGAACTGCTTTTGTTTCAGGAAATAGGATTCATTTGTTAACTTCAGAATCAGCTTTCCTTAGGAAACGATACTGATAGAGAGAAAGAATTACTGCTTATTATCAGTAAACTCATCTTCCACCAGAACACAGAAGGAACGGCTGATGTTGAAGGATATTGTTTGATAAATATAACTGACAGTAGAAGTACATCAAACGTGGTTGGCTTATATAGTAAGCCACTACGAACTTAAATTCCTGAATCTTTTAAGGAAGTAACTAGCAATTTTGTAGAGAAAATTGAAGATTTACTTGGAAGAAAACAAATAGCGATTCAGTACTTGTTTACGAAGCAAATAGATCTTATTTTCTCAAAGAGCTATTCAGTCGCTTGGAAGTAATAAGCCGAAAAGAAAAATAATACAACATGGTTCAACAGTTCATTTACTTATCATTAGTATCTGTCTTGGAGTTATATATTGCGTAACTCTCATAGGCCACGACTTCTTAGTCCGTCAGAAAAGTAGTTGTTTTAATTAAGTTCGCTGAATGCACGTATATACTCAGCTATAAATAACTTTCATCTCTAGAGCGGTTTAAATGTAGCAGAGAACCTACTCGGAAAACGTTTATAATCGGCTTTATTCCGGCAGTCGAGTTATGAAAAAATAATAAGGCTGGTTCACAGTTAAATGTTACATGCGTGCTTTATCTTGATTTCATGAAGCTTCATTTGATGACATCGCATCCTCGTAACAATTGAAACGAGAAGCGCAAATTATAGGCACAGTGTTGTTTCCGAGTTGGAGAAAGTCTTTTGTAGTTTCACTCTTTTCGTCCTGGTTTTTGCTCACTACTTTGTTATATGAAACTGCCCTTTTATCACTCTCTTTACATAGTAGCAAATCGACCCTAAAAGCCCGTATGTACTTCACTTACATAAAATGTCAACTCAATTTGTGACTTTAGACTAGAATCATGGAGAAGTGCCTACGTGACAACGTACAATTTCGTAAGTGTGTGGTGTTTGATGACTAGGATATTAAATGAAGAAAAGGCTCAAGGCGGAAGAAAGAAAATGGTAACAAGTTGCTTGAACATTGCCGACAGGCTTAAGAGAAAACAGAGAGACGGAGGGGTTGCGACCAAAGAGAATCTGGTGAGCTTTGCCTCTCTCTCTTTCTCGCTCCTTTCAATTATTAAAGCCAAGCTTGATGATATGACCTACATAATTTGACAGTTGAGTTGACCAGCCCTTGATCAGTTAGCATATAGCAAACTGAATTTACAACTTTCACTCACTGAAGGTGTAATTTTCTTTTGGAATAAAACATTTCAATAACATTCTCCAACCGTCATATATTCGAGAGTGAGACATAAAGCTCGGAAAAGTTGACACAACTCATATTTATTACTCTGAGAAACTGTCGAAAACGGAGAGGTTGACGTTTGGGGCGAACAGACAGAAAAATACTTTTAGCTCCAGTTGGTCATAATATATAAAGTCAAAGAGGTTGTTGAGTTGGAGAACGCCCGAAGAGTGCTTTTATATTCAACGTTACGACACATAATGTAAAATGTAATATAAGTTTAGCCAAATGCATGTAAGCCCCAGGTCATGACTCCCTTCGACTTAGGAATTTTGATACTCAATTCAACCCACTCACCGAAGAAAGTATTCAACTGGTTTTTATCGTGATTGAGATATTATATTATATAATATATGGTAGACTGTGTATACAATACAAAGAATCACTACTACACCTCTTTGTCGGCTGTCGCCATCAGACAGGATAGAAAAAGTTTTCATTGTAGGTCCACTCATCCAGTCTGGTTATTCACTCTTCCCAACTTACATATTTGTCATCATCATATGATAATACGAAAAAGGAGCAAAACGTATATCTGTGACAGTCAGTAGCGGTGTAATGCTCTGCAAATTTAATAAATTCTGAGCATGTTTCCCTCATCCTTTTGTCGAGAAGTCGAGGGAACAGTAGTCCTCGGTTTGCTTCTTTTATATTGCTTTCCTATTAGGACTTCGATTTTTCTCTTGAAGGCTTTGAAGAAATATGCCGCTGGGAAACTCAAATCTTTTTGTGTAATAATACTTTTCCTCATTCTTGTTCATCGTTTTCAAATGTATGCATATGTACATAACCTATTTCGTAAAATAATTTTTCCCTCGAAACTACAAACAAGGAAGAAGTAAAAGGAAAGGAGTTGAAGAACGGAGATCACAAAAAGATTTTTATTCCTTGGAGGAGGAATTTGGCATATAGTATATCTTCTTCATCGACATACGGGCGCGTTCGCATAGGTTGCGCTTAGCATGTATCGCATTTGCTAGTCAGATGGTAAAATGAACTTCTTTCTCGAAGACTTCGGCAGTTCTTTCATGTACAGAGTATAATGTTGTTACTTTTTTTTGCTCTTCGTGCTCCACATGCTTCGATGTGGTCCAGATGGATAGAAACTTTGTATGAATCTTAGATTGGAAGGAGCAAAGTGCTTGTAGGTAGTATCCATCCACCACCCAGCAACAAACTTTGCTTAAACGGATGTTTCACGTCTGTTTACCATGAAGTAGAGCTGCTGGGCTGAGAGAGAATCATATCATCATGAACTCCTTTCTATATTATTACCCATAAAAAATTTATTTTATGAAATCAGTTGTAAACTTGTTTGTAAAAGATTGGTATGTATAGAGTTGTTTCTTCCTGAGTTTCTTCCGATGAGGTTCTTTATTCCTGCCTGAATGTAATATTCATTCATTCTACTACCTACATACGGAACTTGTACAAGACGTACTTCCTTTCAGTAGGAACGCAGTCAAGACAATCATTCAAAGGTTTAGAAAAGCTGCTACCAATTTCTAGCGAATCCCACGGTTTTATTCTTTTGAATGTTTTTCTAATTTTCTTTTTCTTGAAAAAGATATATCGTTGTCGAATGCCGAAAAGGTATTGAAAACAGTTTGAAATGGGATTTTCTTGGAGAGTATAGCGTCAATGGCAGATTTAAGCTTCCATTTCGGCATTGTATTCAAATTCTGAGTCGCTTTTATAATGACTCAAGCACCATGCTCCGTTTCCAACTTTTGAATGCTCTTGTAATGTGGAACGAGGACGTTACGACAGCTTAACATGTTGTAGTTTTGGGAAAAACTATTCAACAAGATGACAAATTATAAAACTTGACGAGTTTCACAAGTTGTCAGCTTCCAGATTCTTGTAAAAAGCGGATATTGTTTGGTGATTTCATTGTATCTAGTTGATGAATTTTGGAAATACTCCTACTCTATTGCTAGGTTTGGCTTCGTCAATAATATAATGTAAGTATAAGTTATATTACATTGTGTTTTTGGTAATGTTGGAGAATGAGTTTAAACTTCTGCCTCATAGAACATAGCAAGCTAAACAACTCTGTTGTATTAAACTTCGAAATAATTAAAGTAGTATTGCCATAAGGAGAAATTGGAATGCTAAAACATTATGAAAATATCTAATGTTACTCTGCACATGGAGTAAATGGTCGATGAAAATCCGTTTTGAGATTCAACACGCCTCTTCTTGCTGTATATACTTACATAAAGCATAATACGTGTGATAGCATTCGCGTGGATATTATTAATGACAATATTACGGCCGAGGATCGGGTTTTACCACTTGCACATGAGGTACATTGCTTTCAAGCACCTATTTGCTTATTTATGCTCAGAGGCAGACAGTCCTAAAGGAACCATTAAATTCCAGAGTATTTTGTTTAGAATCTCGGGTTATTTCCTGTGATAAACATGAGCACATTATGTAATAACAGACGGAAACGTGATCTCCTGGTGCGTTAAAGAGACCATTTACATAATGTTGCTTATTTTCACAATGAAAATACCGTCAACAAAACTCATAAGTGCTAGGCAAAGAGCTCATAGTATTTCACGAACGTCGTGTTAATAGATTGTTTTCATTTCTCTTATGGGACAGACGCTGCTGTTTATGCATGTTTGAATCGTATTACACCCATTAAGAACGAAAATGAAGAAATTCAAACAATCATTCTCTCTACAACTTACAAACAAAATTATTTACGTACAAATGGAATTTAGGTAATGTAGGTAACTTATTCTAAAATATCGCCCTCGTCCCTTATTAATTATACCAAAACGAAAAATGCTAGATACAGATTTTCCAGTTGTCAGCAAATTTTTATTTACGGTTGTTTTTAATGGATTACTAATTTAAGAACTCTATATATATCTGGTATTATCAAACAATGTAACTTCATATTTTGCTGGTAGCATTAATGTCGTCGTCAGCACTGCATGCATGCAATTCTCTAGTGGTAATGTTGACCAAGGACAAAAATTTGAGAGTGCATTTAGTTATAATATTTGTATGTAAAGTAGTCCTTACTTTTCAAAAAAAAAGTGAGTAAGTGTATGAGCTCTTTAGTTGTTTAGAAGACTGAAAGTCAGATTATGTAGACTGTACCACCATAGTTCCTTCTGAGATTGCTTGACTTTCTTTTTGAAACTTTTCCCAGATTTCATATCATACCAAGTATGCCTATTTTGGGTGCATATGTGTACCTACCTGCATGCAAAATGTATTCACACCATATAGCAAAGGTGAATATAGTAGTATGACGGTTATTTGTGAATGTGGTTTAAGCAGCAAGTGGAACATAAGACATTTAAGTTGCATGAAGTGGGCTTATGTCACATAAAGGAGAATGGGCTGCTCTATAATAGCACTCAACCGTGGAATCTTAGAAAGAAGAGAAGACGAACTAGAAAGTGAAAGTGTGTGTGGTATACTATGTCGAAAAGTCATTTTCCATAAGCCGTGTCTCCTTGCGTGCAGTTGTGGATGAAAACTTGTAGTCAGTAATTTACCCTTTACTTTCCATCAGCGTGGGATGAGTTGAAAGAGTAGGTGAAACGTGAATCAAGTATTATAGGTCATCCCACTGTTTCATATTCGTTCAAGTTTATCTGCAAGTGGCAGTTGTGAGCAATAAAGCTCTACATACTTAACTACAGCGGTCAAGTGCTGTGTGTCCCTACGTCGTGTTACTTCGCATCCTTGAAGACTTTCTTTCAACGCCAACGCATAGATAATGCAAAACAATAACTTTTCACAAACTATTGTCTATTAAATTACATAGGAGTAACCGCGACATCAGGAAAGTATATAGAGAGACGCAAAAGTCACTTTGATAAAAGTCTATATAGCAAACTCATCACACGGTAATCGCAAAGAAGGAGGAAGAAATGAATGGGATGGTATGCAACAATTGATATAAATTATCTCGCATGAAGTGTCAAGGAAAGGTGTATTCTCATACATAAAGAAGGGATGCGAGCAAGTTTTTGGGGTTCTTTGACCTACATTTCTGCATGGTATTATCCAATAATCCAATAATAATACTATGTATGTATACATTGTTGAGTATCAGGAGGTTCTCTACTCGTCTATCACAAATATCCTATTCCATTTTAGTGTGCCCCAACTGTGCAGGATACGAAAATCAATTCTTTGGCAAAAATTTATGACAGTGCTTATAGTCGCCAACCGTTGATGATGATCACTTAACGCATCGCCAAGCAAACTTTGTTTTGCCCCTTAATGAGTGTTATTAGCATCAGCCAAATGATAGCCAAGAGAGCTTTCTAGTAGGGCTTCTCAGGTTTTTTAACTTGTGTAATTAAACCGGGAAGGAAGCCGATGCGATGAGAGGAAAATGAGTGTTTGAAGTGAAATGATATGGATATGACGATGACGAGATTTGGTCTCATGTGATGTGATTGTGTCCTCGTTTTGTCTGGATTTTGCATCCTTCGTTTACCCTGATGCTAGTTGAAAACGTTGTGCTTATTCCCTTGCTGGCTTTCACGTAGGCGCTTTCACTCTTCAACACTAGTTATCGTTAGCAGCACAAAGGCATTCAAGCCAATGTATACCTAATGTTATCCAGTTTCATTAACATTTCAAATGAAACTGATGGCCTTCCTTTTCGAAGCTGAAACCCATTTTAAGCTCTCTAGGCACTAGTATTACTGTGCTCTTAGGGATCATAATATTACTAGCTACATGACTCTGTCTCGTTCTATTATGCACAATTCATTACACTGCCACTCACTCCATAATATACTCAAATACCCTGAAATGGTGTGGATATGCTATGTGTTAGTAAATTCTTGCATATTAGGTATATGATCGCATCGTGATTGCAATCGCATTCCAGTGGTTATTTTCCAGCTCTTCATTAGCCCTCAAAACAAAAGGAAGAAAAGAGGAAATTAGAGAGTGAGAGAGATAGTTTGATACATCTTGGGTGCAAATGACATTGATATGGAAATACGTGGTAATTATCACAGGGATTCAGATTCAAGTACGTTCTTCCTTTCTCTCTGGCAAACCAACTTGTCCTTCAAGGGTAAATGACGTTAAGTCGGACATTTTAGAGATTTAGTGTGCCACTGGGAAATGTGAAACAGGAGCGTGGTGGTGTAGCGTGATATACATATACATTGTCTATTTGAATCGCAAAGGAAGCAAGGACAATGAGTGTGAATTTAGTTTCAGAATATGAAAGAGATTGGGAATTTGATACAACCAAAAAAGAAAATCGATATATCTACTATTACATCAAAGCCGCATGTGTGTGTACGTATTCACAAAGACAAAACGCGAATCAAATAAATCACTCAATTGTAATATTAGGCTGGGCTATTAAAAGTGCAAGTAAATTAAAAGGAGAGGACGTGGTCCGTGATTTTCCAGGAAAGTCTATTATCTTTTGAATAATCACTGCGCGAATGCACACTACACAATTCATCCAAACGAGGCTTTTCTTCTCTCTCACACAACTATAACTTGTTATGATATTTGAGTTCACCCTTTATCGCTCTCTAGAACGCTCTAGTTTATGTAGATTGTTCAACCACTGTATATTACGTGTATGTAATTTGTGTTGGCATTTGTCAGACAGTTTGTTTTATCAGTAAATATAATACCATCGCCCATGTATCTTTGCATGAAACTGAAAGCGACAAGTAAATTATGTATTTCCTCGAAATGGAGTATCATTACGCTTGACATGTTTACCTTTCATGGTTCTTCTCAAAAGGCAAGACGGAAAACCTTAATTTTGTGACATGCAAATACTGCTGCTGCACATAAATAAATGGAGTGCAAATGAATTCAACAGCTAGTAGTACCCAACTTTATGAACATGCATGGTTCCATCATGTATGATGCATGGATTGCAGACTACCATCATTTGAATTGATCAAAGAGCTTTAACTTTGTCGAGTAGGTCTTCCCAGCCTAAGTAACTTTATCATGCATACTACCAGTGGTAGTATTACGCTTCAATAGTCACAGGGCGGCTTTTTGCCAAATTGTAATGCACTAAATATTTTGACTTTCTTTATCTAGTATGCATGAAAGTACGAAAAAGTTGGTTAGTTGCACATGAGAAAAGCGCATACGAAAATTGCTGGGATGCTGTATTCCTTTTCACGCGTCTTGGTTTGTCGTGCCATGTAACCCCGAGTGTGAATGACTGGTAGAAGACCATAGACAGGAAGAAAGACTACCAAAGACTAAACACTAAACAAAGTTTTTTGAAAGACTATATATGGCCTCTGAAATAGCTTGTTGTTGTAAGAAGGATGACGATGGAATGATGATGGTGTTACTTTATGACCACTAAAAGTGCTTATAAACTATACAATACTATATCTTCGTACAAATTGCATTCATTGCATTTCGTCCATATGGAGTTTATTGTGTCCCTTTTTATTTCCGCCCCACCGTAGATAAAGATATTTGTTAGGGTACAACCTACTTAACGACATACATTCACCAACGAGCTCACGAATTTGTAGGTTGTGTTCATGCGGTTAGGTTATTTCCCTATTCTAAATACGGAATGGAGTAGTGTCACTATAAACCCATGATTTATGAGTTTCCTCATTCTTCGTGAATTATTTTTTCTCATGTTTTTCTCTTTTTCGGTTCCTCTTTATAGGCTTTATCGGACAAGATATTTGGGAGTGATGATACTGCTGATCTGGCTTGGATCCTTCGGAGCTCTGGTACCTACGCTGTTGGGTGTTTGGGGAAAGTTTGCCTTGGATGAAGAGATCGGAAGTTGTTCCATCTTAAAAGGGGAAAATGGGACCTCACCGAAAAAATTTCTTTTCATTATAGCATTTGTTCTTCCATGTTGTGCTATCATTGTATGCTATGCCAGAATATTTTTCATTGTTCGGAAAGCCACAGCTAATCTCCGCCCTGTAGAAATACCCTCATCAGCTGGAAACGTCAACCACAGTCTGGAAACAGAGTCATTGTCTCCTGACCAAGGTCTGTACATTTTCGTGTAGAAGTAATATGTAAAAGTCAACCATGCCATTGTGTGCGTTAACTGCTCGCATTCATTTGATATTGGGCGTACCGGAGAACAAATTGTGCTTTCATTGAGAGTTTTTTTAGTAGACAGCCTCCTTATTGTTTCAAAAGTATTTCACTCGCTTCTGTTTGCTTTCATCGAGAGATCGGTTGCAATTATCTCAAGAGTCGCATTTACTTGTCTCTTCCCACTATTTATGCGTTTTTTCTGTGTTCCCATTTACAGCCACCATTCTCCGCAGGAGTTCAGCCCGACCATCCATTGCTGTCATTCATCAGAGAGGGAAAATGACCAATAAGGACCGCAAATTACTCTGGATGATTCTGGTCATTTTCGGAGCTTTTGTTGTTTGCTACCTCCCCATTACTATATTCAAAGCGGTTGTAAAGCACACAAACTCCACTTGGAATATATTTGGCTATCTTCTCATATACATGACCACATGTATAAATCCACTAGTGTACGTTCTCATGTCGAGTGATTACAGACAAGCGTACACCAATTTGTTTCTTTGTCGAAAGGATTGGAACCTCAGCAGTCGCACCAGCAACTCAAACAAAACTTGACTCTATGTGTAAAGTGGTGAAAGCCCTGTCTTCACATTGTTATATAATGTAACGTAACCCTCCCTCCTTTCACATCGCATCAATGATTTATGATTCGATCGACAAAGGATACAAGGAAATCTTTTAGATCCTAAGGACTTTTTAGATAATGTACATACATATAAGAGAAATTGAAATGGTTTTTTAGTAAGTTAATTTTTGTTTTATTCATCTACAATGCCACCTATTGTGATTTAACGTTCAGGTATGTGTATTTGATTTTAATAGATGACAGGTCAGGTATCACGTTTATAATATAGTCATCATGCATTTTGCATAAGTTGGTTAATATAAATTTTCTCCATAATGCAACTACATTTTGGTGCTCTTTTGTTGCTAAAATATGTTCTGATTCAATGTACTGAAAACTGCAACCTGCATAGTCTTTTAAACGTTTAATAGCAATATAGAATTAATTGTACCTTCGCATTTGAGACCTCTGTTTACATTTATAGTACTTAAAATATTTGTACTCATATGAATATTAACCATGTGGATGTTGATACGTAGTAAAACTACTTAACTAAATAGGTAGCAGAAACATTGGTCAATAATGTTGTAGTGTTGAAGGAAGTCATTTCTTATACTAATATTGAATGTTTAATTGAATGTGGTAAGTTTACTTCTGGCTTAGAAATGTGTGCAGAAGATTTTTACTTTTTACAGAGTTAATTTTTTAAAGAATCGATAATAAATGTGTGAATGCATGTATTTTTGGCAATTTAATATAACATAGTGAAAGTAAAGTCTAAAAACTAATCCGAAAGTAGTAGACTGATATGATGTGTTATAGTTAGTTATAGCATAGCAAAGTCCAATGTACTGGAATGTGTTTGTGACGCTAATCGTGTGTTGTTGTATTGTATGTTATAACTAGAAGCTACATACCTACGTGTTTACTTTGCTCGATGTACGTTTTTTTATTGTTAAGTAGTTTTTATGTGAGTTCGTTCGTTTCATTTCATCGCATCGCCATTGTCGTCTGGTAATCTCTGTGAATATATATATACGCTTGAGTTCATATATATATCTTTTAGGATCAGCAGTCATCGTCGTAATTTTCGAAAGAAATTGCATACATACATATGTACATATATATATTCTATGAAGATACTTTAGTAATTAATTATGCTGGAAAAGCAGAGCAAGATCAAAATGGATCTCTATACTTTTCTGTATTGTACTTTTTGCCCATATTTCTAATAGAATTTAAACAAAAATAACGACAAAGATGAATGTGTTGATGTTAACCTTTTGTGTGCTAAACAAGATCTGTGACATAAAAACAAAAAAGTGAAAGTTTACAGAGCGAACGAAAAAATACAATAAAATTTATTGCAACATCTTTATCTTGTTTTTTCCTTTCCATAAAACTTTGCATTTCATTCAGTATAATACATTATACAGCAAGTTGATGCCTATAAATTTCTATTTAATGCTTTTAGGAAAATTTATGCATTTGTAGTTTGCAGCATCTTTTTGAAATTCAATAAAATTGATACATGATTAACTCTGGACATGTTTCGTATTGGAATCTGTGCTGGTGTGCAATTATTTGAAGTACTACGTTGTAAACAAACACTATGGTCAGCTTTATGCTTCAAATCTACAGACAGCCATTGGGGACGTTTTTAAAATATGAATGAGCATTAATATGCAATCTAAAAATGATTTTTTTGCACTAAAACTGTGAACACTCAGCATTTTGTCGATGAATTATGTAGCTACCAGAAGAAACCCTAGTTATGACCCTAAATTCTTTTTTCATAAAATTGTATAAGAATCGGGCACATCAGATTCATGCGTGCTTTTGGTTTTTCTAAATTTGACGTCACCAAGTATTTTTTATTTCCAGTAAAATTGTATGTAACAAAAGATATATTCCGTGAATGTTCGTGTTGGTATATTAATGTTGATAAAATTAAGCTTACCGAACATGGCTCTCATTAGCTAAAATTAATGACAAATTACAATTTGGAACAAAAATTTTCAGCTACTTGGGAAGGGAACACACTTCATCGAATAACTTTCATGCCTACCCATGACCACAAAAGAACTTTAGAAGAGAAAAATTTACTGTAAAATGCAAACATACTAGTAGCATTGGATTGCACTTTCATATCAAAGGTATTCAGACTGGGAAATGGGAACTAATGTGAAAACTGCCGCATATTTGAGAACGTGTCGGTTGCCAAATAAATGCAGCCGGAAGCAGAATTAGTGTTAGCAAAGCGTCGAATACCTTTCACAAAGAGATTAGAAATCAGGAAGTTTTATTGTTACATAGAATGTCTAACATGTAAATCATTTGTACAGGTAAGGCATGACTATTGATCTAGTTGAAAGTTTAGGAAAGCTGCAAACATCATTGTGAAACTCATAAAATGGATATACTAAGCGCAGCAACTATTGTATCCACATACTGCTCATAATGTATAAGCCCATCGTCCTTGTCCATAGCAAAGCTAATCATTTCATCCGCTTCCTCAAACGTAAATGGTTCTCCATCCTTACAAATCTGAGCTTTCACTCTGTCTGGATCAACAACACCCTTCTTTTCCTTGTCCAGCTTGTAAAAGAATCTCATCATCTCTTCTTTGGTGCGCTGTCGATACCTAAATTATATAACACTTAATTGGATAAACTGCTCAGACTAATGAAATCAAAAAAGAAAAAACTTTTCTTGATGATCTGATCTGAACACATCTCACGTAAAAGTATAATGTTGTCTTACTTTGTGCCTTCCATAATGACGAAAGAAATATGTCTGAAAAGATGAAAAAAGAAACCAATGATACTAAAGTATGTAACATAAAGTAAGCTTGACAGAGGAAGTACATAACAAGTCTCTAATCAAAACTACACACAACTCATCGACCCACGCCACATGTGACAATATTGTTAAAAGATATAATATATTGGAGCACGAACTTAACAAATGTTTCCAATTTGACGACTCCCTTGGTAGTAGACTCTTCAACATGTCCAATAATCTCTTGAACTTCGGCTTCAGTAGGACATAAATCTATTTTCACAACAAAATATAGCATTTCTCATCATCGACTTTTCATCAAGTAGCTTGAGCGTCTATTAACTGCATATATAATTCATGTGAAAGCAGATTTCATTAAAAGTTTTTGCTGACTTAAGCAATCAATATATTTATGATCCAATACTTATAATAATAATGCTAACATCTGCCTCTTC
Organism: Orchesella cincta; assembly: GCA_001718145.1. Lineage (NCBI taxonomy): Eukaryota > Metazoa > Arthropoda > Collembola > Entomobryomorpha > Orchesellidae > Orchesella > Orchesella cincta. The sequence goes on from LJIJ01000138.1 coordinate 238,654, forward strand.
CTGTCATATTAGCAAGCATTTGATAAACTAGGTTAGAACAACTGAAAATTATCACCCAGGTTTATTAAAGATCCTCACATTACGGAAAGTGTATGAAAGTATCCTTCTGTTCTACTAGGTTTTTGATTGCAATTTACGAGCAAAAATGAAGGCAGCTTATTATGGTGATGATGATCTACTAGAAACAATGTTCACTGTGTACGTACCTACTTAAAAATAATGTATGACCTCACTTGACTTGAGTACTATGAGCAATGAAATATGTTCAGATTGGCAAAGTTCATTTTGAACCGATATGTCTCCCAACGATAAAGTGTATAACGGTAATAATTTTTCTGCATTGTCGCACTCTGATTAGGATTCTTAGAACCCATATCGATACATACGTAGTAGCCATTTATCTTTATCATACTGATCTAGTATAAAAATACGAACGTATTTGTGGCTATGACCTATATAAAATGAGCATAAATGGTAATGAATAAGATCATATTGAAATTGAAGCCCAAAATCCATAAACAATGCCCATCATAAATATACAGCTCTCCAAATGAAACCCTAAAACATCAGCTCTAAATTCTATCTGCTCCATTCCACTCCACTAGCCACCAGCGACCACTTCACTTTCACTACCCTAATAAAATACATTTTTATACAAATCAAGATTCAATTACCCAGTGATCTAACCATAGTCCCAACTTCCCTCACATCCACCAACCTCTGATGGGACGTATCAAATATTTGAAACATCAATGCAACCCTGCGCTCAATATCAGCTTGGAACGGATCTGGAGAAAAAGTGTAGGCGTTTCCGACATACTCCAATAAATCCGCGGCGTTTGCAGCCTTCACCGTATGGTAATTTTCTTCCTCGTCCACATCATCTCCGCCCTCAAAGTCCCCTTCATCTTCGTCACCTAGATCCTCCTGAGGTTCCATACCCCTCTCCCTGTCCATTGCTCTTTCCATTGTTAATCTTAATTATGCGGAAAAATGAACTGATTTACTTGCTAAGCATGTGTCTTTGGGCTTGATATGATGGATTCAATACAGGTACATTCTCCAAGCAAACAGACGAGCCATTTCCATTGTATTGATCAATCAATCTTGAATTCCATTTCCGGTAGTGAATATACATAAATACCTTACGCAGTAGCATAGGAACACACATGAAATGATGAACAAAGACGAGCTTTTGTCTTCAGCATTGCTCGCTCAACTCGTAAATGCACATGGTCGACATCTGCCCTGTTTTAGATGCACTCCATCCCCTCAATCTGGGCCAATGGGTGATATGCCCCAAACTTAAAAACATAAATATTGGGATTTAAGAATATTGATTGAAGTACATAGTATGTGCTCGGAGTTGAGCAAATAATACATAATATTTGTGTATAAATATTAAATGCATTTTTCTTTAAGAAAACAACAATTAGACCATTTAACATGAGTCACAAGTAAACACTCGCACGCAACCAATTAGGTAATTTTATCAGCGCAGCGGTCGGATATTCCCAGATGTGTTATAGTTGATGTGTAAAGAAATTAGTTAAGTTTTCCAATTTATTCATCGTGAAAGTTTGTTTGAATCCAAAAATTTTTAGTGTCTTTGCTTCTGATTGTTGTGTGCTAATTGTTATTAGCATAAAAAGACAACCTGCCACTGCCTTATCAACAGTTCACAATTATAGTGCATCTAACGAACTGTAGTGAAAACTAGCTTATCAATACTACAGCCGACCTCGCCCATTTCACATTTATCTAATGTGATCAATTGATTGTTGTTTAATGTTGTATTAAACATCATTGTTTAACTATAGTCTTGTTGTTGGAGCAGACTATTACGTGTTTTTGGGAGTTGTTGTTAATTGTTGGCTCACTCCACTCTGTGCCTTGGGGAGTAGTTTGACGGTCAAGGTTAAGGACTTTGCTGTCACTGATTGGGTTGAGTCAGTGACGAGGTTACCTTAAATTTTTTGGGCTGGATATCCTGAGGAACTTTGAACTGGAGCCGTTACGGGGCTACCCGGCCATGTATGAGCCACCTTCGGGACCGTCTTACGTGGATCGAGCAGGTATAATAGTTTTAGTCAAAACTGAACGATAATTTACGTGTTTATCAATTTGCAGTTGGTTGAACAGCAACTAAATGCGTTTTAATTATTACTAGGATCCCCAAATCGATTGGAATATACTTCCGATCGTCACCCCAGAGCCATGCTGGAAATGATGAACATCTTGCGACTATCGCATGAGCTGTCTGATGTGGTTTTAAATGTTGGAAATCGAGAGGCAATTTATGCCCATCGGTGAGCTTTTTAAAAATAAAATTATTTTATTGTCTCTGTCTTAAAAAATATTTTTATTAGAAAGAGGGTAATAAATGATTAAATTCATTTTGTCTTTCAGAGTGGTACTATCTGCATGCTCACCTTATTTCCGTGCTATGTTCACTGGGGAGTTGGCAGAATCCAGGCAAACCGAAATTACCATCAGGGATATTGATGAACATGCAATGGGTCTTTTGATAGATTTCTGTTATACATCGAAAATAGTCATAGACGAAACTAACGTACAAACACTACTTCCTGCAGGTATTGTCAATTTTTTGTTCTTGGGATACTTATCATCCGTTTGTATTATAGTTTAAATGCATTTTCAAATACAAATGTTGTTCCTTCGTTTCAGCATGCCTACTTCAGCTGGATGAAATACAGGAAAAATGTTGTGAATTTTTGAAACGCCAGTTGGATCCCTCAAACTGCCTTGGAATCAGAGCTTTTGCTGATACTCATTCATGTAGGGAGTTACTTCGAGTTGCTGACATGTTCACTCAACATAATTTCCAGGAAGTGATGACAAGCGAGGAATTTTTACTACTTCCCGTGGGGCAGCTTTGTGACATAATTTCTAGTGACGAATTAAATGTGAGGAGTGAAGAGCAAGTATTTAGTGCAGTTATGGCATGGGTAAAATTTAGTGTTGCTGAGCGGAGAGCATATCTTCCGCAAGTCCTTCAGCATGTCCGACTTCCGCTTTTGAATCCTAAATTCCTTGTCGGAACTGTGGGATCTGATCTACTCATTAAAAGCGATGAAGCATGTCGGGATTTAGTGGATGAAGCCAAAAATTACCTCTTGCTGCCACAAGAGCGCCCACTAATGCAAGGACCAAGAACGAAGCCAAGAAAACCAATTAGGAGGGGAGAAGTGTTGTTTGCAGGTTTGATGGATTTAAAAAAAATTATACAGAGAGAGAATCTCCCACTATACTGAAATAAAAGGATTTACCACTGCCGTAACCTACAC